>SEYY01002466.1:77500-82500 GCA_009176605.1 Armadillidium nasatum
GTGTGTGTATATGTTACTGTTTTAATTACTATATTATTATTATTAATTATTATTATTATTATTATTATTATTATTATTATTATTATTATTATTATTATTGTAATTGGATTCAGTACTATAGGACCTACGGTAAAATTGTAAACATGTTAATGAACAATACCTGAATAAAGCATGAAAATTGAATTATTATTATCTTCATCATCAACATCTAAAACATTGCTATTATTATTATTATTATTATTATTATTATTATTATTATTATTATTATTATAGGGAGGTATGCACATGGGCTTCGTTAACTGTGAAAAAACACTCTTCGTTACCTCATGCTATTCACATTAATTTAATTTTAGCATTTCCTAAACCAACAACATTTACCAATTCATTTAAAATCTCATATCAATTGCCTTGTTTTAAAATAAGTGACTTCCATCTATACAGCAATAAAGACAACTTATCACAAATAAAGAAAATTTTCCCTGTATTTTCTTTATCATAAAGAAATCGTTTTGGAGTTCATAAATCCTTTTATTTTAATCGATTTTTCTTCCAGTCTATTACATCAAACTTCTCTGATTGGTAATCTTGTCGACCGGTTTCACTAAATTCCTCCCTACCATAATTTGTATCACTGAGCTTGCGAATATATATATATATATATATATATATATATATATATATATATATATATATATATATATATATATATATATATATATATATATATATATATATATATATATATATATATATATATATATATAATACTATTAAAATTTTTCAAGAGTTTAAAATGTGTTCAAGATAAAGTATGAAGTTTAAAACACTTGCGCTGAAAAAAAATAATTATTCATATACGAAAAATATATTATTTTTTTTAAAATATGAATTTACTCTTAAAGATAAAATTTCATTATAATTATATATATATATATATATATATATATATATATATATATATATATATATATATATATATATATATATATATATATATATATATATATATATATATATATATATATAATATATATATATATATATATATATATATATATATATATATATATATATATATATATATATATATATATATATATATATATATATATATATATATATATATATATATATATATATATATATATATATATATATATATATATATATATATATATATATATATATATATATATATATATATATATATATATATATATATATATATATATATATATATATATATATATATATATATATATATATATATATATATAAGGATCAATGTCTTATAGGTTGATTGAAGTTTTTAAATGCTAATTATCTCTTTAAGATAAGAGACTCTTTTTCATTATCTCTCCCGGTGTTCCCTCTGGATTTAACTCTCAATTTTTAAAAGGAGAAGAAAGTTCTCTGTATCTCTCTCTTTATTAAAAAGGAAACTTGAAGTTTTCCTATTACCATCTCTTCATTAAGAAGGAAACTAAATGTTCCTTGCAGTATTCTCTTGGGAATAAGAAATTTTTTTTTTTTTTTTACGAAGATTCAATAGTTTATTCTAAAATTCGCTTTTCTTTTCCGAAGGATAACTCTAATTGGACTTTATATATATATATATATATATATATATATATATATATATATATATATATATATATATATATATATATATATATATATATATATATATATATATATATATATATATATATATATATATATATATATATATATATATATATATATATATATATATATATATATATATATATATATATATATATATATATATATATATATATATATATATATATATATATATATATATATATATATATATATATATATATATATATATATATATATATATATATATATATATATATATATATATATATATATATATATATATCACCATCTATATTACGATTTTTCTCCTCACTCTACTGACTATCCTAATTCCTTGGCTTCAAAATAAAGCATATCCTATCTTTTTCTAATTTCTCTGAAATCATTAGTTTAGGTAATTTCAATATTTACCACAAGTAAAGACTGTCTTCAAGTTCTCAAAATAGTCGGTAAACTTACCTTCTATATATCTATTCCAAATGACCTTGAGGAAATCACCTTCTAAACCTTTTCTTAACTTTTATTAATTCTCTTTATGCTGAAAAACTATATCCTCCTCTGGGTTCCTCTGATCACCTTCTAATCTCTGTATCCTCTTCAATCTCTACAACTTTTCCAGGTGAGGAACTCCTGCCTATTGCACGGAAACGTTTCTCACAAGTCGGTCTGACTTGCGATTTTATTTCTTTGATTTTCTTTGGAATGATTATTGCTTCTGCTGGAGAGGCTCTTCAGAATGTGCTAATCGCATAACCGAGGTTCCTTTCTCAGTCATAGTGGCAGTACATTCCGTATTCTTTACCTTCAACTAAACTTAAATTTTTTTGGGGCATAAATTTGAATAGTCATTCATTAAATTTTGTTTCTTAAGATACAACAATGATTTTGTGGCAATGTATGATTTTATTAACTTAGTTGAAAAAGTATCAAATATTTCAGTGAACAACGTTATATAGATTTGATGTTACTGTAAATGAAAGGATTCGAATCTGAATTCGATTCCAGCAAGTTTTAGAATTCTCGAATTTTCCGAATCCGAATCTAGAACCCTCGAATCCGAATCCGAATCCAGGCAGATTTAGAATTCTCGAATATATATATATATATATATATATATATATATATATATATATATATATATATATATATATATATATATATATATATATATATATATATATATATATATATATATATATATATATATATATATATATATATATATATATATATATATATATATATATATATTATATATATATATATATATATATATATATTATATATATATATATATATATATATAATATATAATATATATATATATATATATATATATATATATATATATATATATATATATATATATATATATATATATATATATATATATATATATATATATATATATATATATATATATATATATATATATATATATATATATATATATATATATATATATATATATATATATATATATATATATATATAATATATATATATATATATATATATATATATATATATATATATATATATATATATATATATATATATATATATATATATATATATATATATATATATATATATATATATATATATATATATATATATATATATATATATATATATATATATATATATATATATATATATATATATATATATATATATATATATAATATCATTATATAGCCTTATTTTTTTTTAAATATTTCTTTTGTAACCGATGATGACAGTATCTCTTCAATATCTAATTTTTGCTTTTCAACTAAATTGATTATTACTTAAATAATTTATTTCATTATTTATTTATTCAATATTTTATTAAAATTCAAATATTTGCTGAATAGACACACCAAATTTGTGAGCATAAAGAAATTGTTTAACTTATTATAAACAATCGTTATCAAGAACTGTTCTTTTAATATAATTAATAGGATCATAGATTGTTAAGAATGGTTTTTTTTTTAAGGAAAACTGTGAATTATAGAGTATAGATGGACAAAATACACTCGAATGAAATGACTATACACCCCCCAAAATGGTGTCAGGAAAGAGCGTGAGGTCAATTTGAGCGGAATTGCAAATCAAAATCCCGTATTGGCTTAGGTTGCCAGATTTTTTTGAAAAGTAGCTAAATCTGGCACCCCTCGAAAGCGCAACCTATACTACTTACGTATTATAAAGACTATCAATGTTTTCTGTGGATATTTAAAGGCCAGTGAATCAAAATCTAAAATGAAATATCTTAATAAATGTATGAAAGTTTTCAAATTTGTTTGGAGGAGAATTAAAATATATCTTGTAGTGGAAATTTAAAATTTATCTTGTAAACTGAAATGGACTTCAAAAATTACATTATGCCAGAAGTTACTGTAATCTTTATTAATATTAAAAAAAAATGAAATAAAAAATTAATATTGACTTATAGGCGAGTCACAATATTTTTTAGAAAAAAAAGAATAGATCTTTGAAAATTGGAGTACGTAAACCAACAGAATAACGACAGTAGTAGTTGCTGTGATAATCTATTTCAAAGCAAATAAAATTCTTATTTCAAAAAGTGAAAGAAAATGTCCGAAAATATTCCGAAACAAAATGGATGAAAAAGGGAATGAATGAAAATTAAAGATAATAAGAGGTAATAAACAATTGTACGCAAATGTAATAAACAATCTAAAAGTTTTTATGCTCTTTTAAAGCCAAGTAAGTCTACGCGAGCCTTATATATTTTGCGTTGATAATTTTTCAAAAACTAATCAGTAAATAAAGTGTGAAAAGGTTTCAGAGCTTAGCAACAAAAGTAGAGATTATGGACTATAAATCTTATGCATCCACCACAAAGAAAGACGATCTCAATTTATGAAGGAAAAAATTGATATTTCTATCATTAAGATAAAAGTTGGAAATATTGTCTGATAATAAGTGAGTACAGAACCACAATTAATATATCAAAACATTTTGAGAATTTGCTGTCTTGAAGAAAATATACAGGAAATAAGATCTACGAATCTTATGCAAGTAGATGGCGTTTAATCAGTATTCATCGCCGTTTCAATAATCATTTTAAATATTAAACCGTAATAATTATCTCACAAATAGTGACATGAACCAAATAACAAAATTTCTTCTAAGTAGAATCTACAAATACAATTAGCCATCATATTTCAGAATAATAATACGAGTTTGTTGAGGTTAACTGGACAAGAAGCATCCTATTGTTCTATTTATATTTCCAAAGACGAATATAGAGGTCGAACAAAATTATTTCGCATTCTGAACTTTGATAAAAAAGAAATCATTCAATGCAGAAAGACACTAAAAACTGATGCAGATGTAAGACAATTATTATTATTATTATT
>SEYY01002467.1:0-2500 GCA_009176605.1 Armadillidium nasatum
GAAGCATAAAGGCAAATGGCTTCATTAATTCGCTCATCCTCTCAAGCATATGACAAACTACTATTCCAGTGTTGAATATCTTGCATGACAGAAAATGGACGAATTTAATCTTGTTTATATTTTCTTCAGCTCATTTTGGGCTACAACGGAGTGATTGAAATGCGTAGCAATTAACCTACATTTGGTTATTAAATCGGATACACATTTTTGACTCATAATGGAATTTTTAACTACTATCTGAGTTTGTTGTGCAAAGCAATCTACATTTTCACTCTTGCCAGAGAAAGTGCTTTTTTTTATATTTGTGCCCGAATCCCTGACTACGCAGTGCACATCATTTAATGAAATCTTCCATTTTGTCAGCATCTTTTCAAATACAGTTTCAAGATAGTCGCCTGTATGGGCTCAGAAAGAGGTTCTGCATTCAATACAAAGTTTTGCCTTTGAAAGTTTTTATCGATTGCATGATACGTAATTTTTTACTATCCGCGATGCGAATGCGGTTGCGGATATCCAATTGCGGATATCCGCGGATGCGGATATTGGAAAAATGATGCGGATATCCGCAGTTGCGGATGCGGATGCGGATATCCGGTCCACCTCAATAATATATATATATATATATATATATATTATATATATATATATATATATATATATATATATATATATATATATATATATATATATATATATAGTGATGGCATACGCATTCGCAACCTGATCAAAATTGACATCCGCATCCGCATCCGCATCCGCATCCTCATCAAAAATCAATCCGCATCCCACGATCTTCATCGAAAATTCAACATCCGCATCGCATCCGCACCGCACTTCGAAAAACAACAATCCGCATCCGCATCCGAAAAATTCAACTCCGCATCCGCACTTTTTGAAAATTTCAATCCGCATCCGATCCGCAAATTAGAAAAATACATCCGAATCATATATAATATATATATATATATATATATATATATATATATATATATATATATATATATAATATATATATATATATATATATATATATATATATATATATATATATATATATATATATATTAGGGTGTACTGGAATTCTAATCCGGCCGGAATTTTGAATCTTTTTCAGTTTCGTTCCGGCCGGAAACGGAAATACTAATCTACTTCTGAGAAAAATATGCTGGAATATTTTAATATATTTATATATATTTATATATATATATATATATATAATATATATATATATATATATATATAATATATATATATATATATATATATATATATATATATATAAACTGTCTCTATATAATTGCTCCTTCAGAAGTAACTTTAGTTCTCTCTGAATTTTGGAGTAGATGGAATTTTATCCTGACAGTTTCCTTCTACGATTCTCAAATTAAGGTGTCTGATATTTCAATCAACCTTGGTAAACTATTTAGTCTCTGCCTATCAATTTCGTCGTTTCATTCCTGCTGAAATAGTGAGCTCACTTGAGCTAATCTATATATATTATATATTTATAATATTATATATATATATATATATATATATATATATATTATATATATATATATATATATATATATATATATATATATATTATATATATATATGGCGAAAATCAATAGGCAGATAAGCCTAGTGGGAATTGATTTGCAATTGCAAATCCCTCTGATTAAATCGACCTCAGGCTCTTTCATGACGCCGTTTTTTGTGGGGGGGGGGGATTTCAATCCATCGAAAATGGAATAAAGTGGGCCCTTATGAGTCACCGTGAACCCCCAAAAATCAATATCAGGATGTTTCCTATTCTTGCGGTACTGCTACCTCCACCTCACACTCTTTCCTAATCCTTTTTTGAGGTTCAGTCCGGTCGAAATTGGCTCGAATCAGGGGGAAGGGATCCTTGGGGGTTCAGTGAACCGATAAAAAAAAATCAGGAAGGTGCCTGAGAATACAACATCGCGCGCCATTGCATAAAAAAAAAAAAGATCCTCAAGTCTTACGCAAGAACGGCCCCATTATATATATATATATATATATATATATATATATATATATATATATATATATTATATATATATATATATATAGTATATATATATATATATATATATATATATATATATATATATATATATATTATATATAGGGGGTTCAAGGTTATCCGATAAATTACTTCATAAACATAAATTGGATGAAAAGAAACGATGCAACTTCGACTAATTGTTTCCCGATTTATCGTGGTATCGTACTTGTGACATGTAGTTGTTGGCGCATGCGTATTAGTGTTACTAAAGATTATGGAAATTACGTCTGACCATTTCATACATAGGTGCATATAAAAATTTCTCATGAAGGAAAAAAGTTGAAACGAACTGAAATGCCGAAGATTGGAAGGGCAGTATCCGGAAAAGATGTTGTCGCGGGCAAGAGTTATAAGAAAGAAGAATGGTGTCAGTATTTTGGTAAAGGTATTAACTTAGCGACGAATGACTGAATAGGCATGTTC
>SEYY01002467.1:10000-17500 GCA_009176605.1 Armadillidium nasatum
CCCATAAAAAAGTCGAAATGTTATATAAGACAAATCTTTTTATTAATGGGGAAGTACCCTTTACTGGAAGACAGAAATTTCACAGCAGAATGAGTAAACCTTTGATACTCTCTAATGGTCAGACTGGTGTTATTAGTTGGTGGATCTCAAATACGATATTTGGATAAAACTTAAGACTGAGAACATTGTTGTAGTCATTGACCGTGAAACGCTGAGGCATCGGTGGCTGAGACTGAAGTCCATGAAAGCATAAATAATATATCAAATGCACTGCAAAAATTGTCCTAACGAATCGTTGGGACAAGTGTCAAAAATGTCCCAGTAAAATTTTCAATAGAGAAAAGACATGTTAAGCATGAGAAAGTCGCTTCACCGAATTATTTTCTAATAAGAAAATAACTGAAAAATTTTGTAGTGTATAGAGAAGATCTGAAGAATTATTGAAGAAAGTCCTAAGACTAGTTAAATAATTAAAGATGATTTAGGGCATATATGTGATTCGTGGATCAGTACCCCTAGATGGTGTTGAATCCCTCGGGCATTAAAATATGTGTGACCTCTTTAATAATCTTGATCGTGTTAAAGTTATAAAAAGATATTTGACATTTTCAAGAAAAGCATTAAGTCAAAACCACCTTAGTTGGAAAGATAGTGTTTATATTGATGGACTGTAGAAATCATGTAATTTCGAGAAAAAAAGGCTAGGCAAAGAGCAATTTTCTAAAGTTAAATATTGCATATGAAAAATTTAATGGTTCTCGTCTTAGTCAAGAGAGTTCGGAATACAAGTACTGAAAGAAAATGAAAAATTGTGCGATTGAAAAAAAAAAAAAAAAAAAAAAGTCATAAACCATAGTGGAATCTGGTGAGATTTTTCGGTGCTCATTGTAGAATCTACTTCTTCTATTACTTCTCAATCTATATAAATAATTTCGATTAGTTTTAAACATTGTTGATGGACTATAAAAAAAAATCAAAGATTTTTCAAATGGGTTATTTTAATCAAAATTATATTTATAAAATAAATAGGAAATGACTTAAGTTCGTAGATAAAAAAAGGGTAAAAAAAAAAAAAAAAGTCATAAACCATAGGGAATGGTGAGATTTTTCGGTGCTCATTGTAGAATCTACTTCTTCTATTACTTCTCAATCTATATAAATAATTTCGATTAGTTTTAAACATTGTTGATGGACTATAAAAAAAAATCAAAGATTTTTCAAATGGGTTATTTTAATCAAAATTATATTTATAAAATAAATAGGAAATGACTTAAGTTCGTAGATAAAAAAAGGGTTGGGTGCGATTGTCAACAGCACCTCGAAAATATATCAAAAGAATCTAGAAGATTGAGATAGAGGTAATAAAAAGTTAAATGCTAAGATTCGTCGTGTATTTCAACATACATTATAGTAGTTATTTTAGTTTTTTATGAAAAGACTGTTTGTGTAGGCTTGGGTTCCTTCACTACAAAAAGACAGAGCAAACTAGATGTAGTACAGAAGAGAGCAACATGGATAATTTCGGAGTCTGAAAACCAAAGTTTAGAGTACATTTAATTTGAGGATATCTTCAGTAAAACGAAGATTTCAAATGAGATACTATTCAGGTTTAAAGTTTCTTTTTATTACTGCACAATGCTAAGATGAAAATGTTCTTTCATTTCACTACATTGAAAACGGGCTAGTCAAGAATAAAGATTTTAAAACAATACATGACATCTGGAAATGAATGGTATTTTTATTACTACATCTGGAAATGAATGGTATCTTTATTACTAAGTTTTGGAATGGTGGTTTACCTTGCGAAGTAATAGGTAGTAGGTCACTTGTACGGTTTTAGAAATTGAATTGGTTGGTATAGGAATGATTACATGAATTGATTTGTATATAAATTTCAACAATTGCCATTAACTTAGAACTTGATTAATTTTGGATTTCTCCGTTACTTACTATAAATAGTAGCAGAGGGAAACTTCCAAAACCTGAGCCAAATTAAATGCCGACATGTCCAAATAGTCCAAATATACGGCTTTATAAGTGTGCAAGTCAAACGATGTTGGGAAGATAAGGGATATATATATATATATATATATATATATATATATATATATATATATATATATATATATATATATATATATATATATATATATATATATATATATATATATATATATATATATATTTTTTTTTTTTTTTTTTTTTTTTTTATATTTTTTTATTAATTTATTAATAATATATATAATATATATATTTAATATATATATATATATATATATATATATATATATATATATATATATATATATATATATATATATATATATATATATATATATATATATATATATATATATATATATATATATATATATGCCTTTTTTGCCTTGTAGCCAAAAAAATCAATTTAATTATTCCATATCATATATTAATAATAATATAAATAATAATATAAAAATAATAATAATAATAATAATAATAATAATAATAATAATTTATAATTATGGTAAACTTTTTTAATTTAATATATAAAAGCATTTTTTTTAATATACATTAAAATATATATGAAAATGAAAATGACAGATCAAATAAATATGATTAAAATCATATAATAAAAAACGAAATTTATTTATATATATATATATATATATATATATATTATATATATATATTATATATATATATATATATATATATATATATATATATATATATATATATATATATATATATATATACAGTATATCGCATTGCGTTCCTAGAGTTCATAATTTTGCAGAATGTGCCAAAATCATACCAAAATTGGTACTATTTTGATATATTGATCCCATTTAAAATACGCGAATTAATAAATAAATAATAACAATAAACATATTTATAAGTTTAAGTTAATCATGAAATAGGCAATAATATTAATCTTTCTTAACCTTTTCTCCATTAAAATGTCAGAAACATTATAATATATATATATATATATATATATATATATATATATATATATATATATATATATATATATATATATATATATATATATATATATATATATAAAGTTATCACCATCACTCACGGGCAGAGCTCTATTCGAGGAGAGTGGTTCTTAGCCTGGGAAATTGAGTTATATGTTATTCTGACCAAGATGATAAGTTGCACAGATTATTTGGGTCTTTGGATAAGGAAACCTTGCTCCGGAACAGACCAATCAAATTTATTTTTCACCACCAGTGGGCGTGGGTTCGAATCCCTGATAGGTGACCTTCTCTGTAGGAGCAATTTAGAGAGAATGTGATATTGTGAATTGAAATAGCGTGGAATGTTGTAAGTGTTGTCTATGTTTTTAAGCGATATGTGACTATTGAGATTAGCGTAATAATACACCTTACTGTAAACTGTAATTAATTAATTAACTACAGAAAATCTCCTAAAAACGACAATTTTTTATGTCTTTTCAGGTAACTTGAACGGAGGTTCGAACCTCGATTTATTTAATTTGCATATATATATATATATATATATATATATATATATATATATATATATATATATATATATATATATATATATATATATATATATATATATATATATATATATATATTACAGTAAATGCAATGAATTTGTGATTATAATCACCGGCAAATGTAATATATATTAAACATAAATATTTAATTTCTTGAGGACGAGGACAATTATTTTTCGAATCGTTGGAAGCGTAAATGCATGGCACACGAGCTTTTGTCTACGCCTCCGACCCGTGAGCAGCTTGAAAATGGAAAAGTTGTTACATTTAACATTTATTACAATCGATGATTTATTACATTACCCTAATATATATATATATATATATATATATATATATATATATATATATATATATATATATATATATATATATATATATATATATATATATATATATATATATATAGAAAAAAATGGTATATCGTAATACAAAACATAATACAACTGCCTAGATACCAGAGAAACACACCAAAAGATACAAAGAGACACCATGAATTGAATACATTCTACAATACATAAATCTTTTTGCCTTTGTTTGTTTTCAAGCATTAATTAAAATACCTCCATTGCAGTTTGTAACTTTGTATGCAAACAGTTTTCAAAAAGAATATACAATAGCCTTTCATAGGTTAGACTTTATTTTTATGCTTCTATGTTTAGATATCCTAACACATTTATGTATGTGTGTGCGTATGTGCTCTTATGTATTTTTTTCACTCACATGTATGTATACACAGTGATTTTTTTTTCCTTGTAAATGAAAAACATCAACAGAAAATCTGCTACTCCTTTTGTTACCTGTGTTTGATAAGACAAATTTTGTTGAGACAATTCTTCGCTTTTTTATTGACCGTATCATCATAATTAAATGTTTATTTAAGTGTTCATTGCTTGTCAAATATCGCTCATATTTCTCATTCTCTCTGTTATTCTCTGTACATGAATACAAACAAACCAACATTCATCAACCCATTCACCTACAGCTCTCACACACACAAACAAGCATATACTCGTGTATATATATATATATATATATATATATATATATATATATATATATATATATATATATATATATATATATATATATATATATATATATATATATATATATATATATATACTGTTAGGTGGTGACAGTTGCAGATCTAGATTACTCAATTACTATGGGCGTAAACCACACTCCTCGAATTGTCATTATATTGGGTCAGTCTGTTTCTATCATCTATGTATAAATTTTTTAATATATTAATGATTCATTTACTCCACCAAGTCACATTCATGTATTTTTGCATCTTGCTTTCCATCCTCAGTGCTCTTGTCCTGCATTTTCCAACAGACCTCTTTTCTTTCAACATATATCCATAGACTTTACATTTCTAATCCTATACTCTTCTTTTTACATTCCTAATACCATGCCTTTACCTCTATTATTTCATATCCTGCCCAATGTTCTTTATTCTGATCTTAATACTATGTTTTTATTTTATTTTTTAAATAATTCGTACGCTTTTAGTACTTAACTCTTTATCTTTACAAATATCTCGAAACTTTTGTTTCTAAAACTTCAAAATTTTTCTTAAATAAATTTATTTTTACTTTCTTAGTTAAATTTCCCTTTTCTCATATTTTTTTTAAGAATTCTTAAAGCTTAACATTGAAGACACTTTTTAGTAATTTTTTTTACATCAATGGTAATTCAATCATTATTATGTAGAAACCTATCCACTTATTTTCTAATTATATCCATATCTTATATACATTATCTATTACGATATGAAATAACTATTAATTAAAACATTTTAACAACCCAGTTTAGACTTATTCCTATTAGACCATCCAATTATTTACTCCACCAATAGCTACAGTTTCATTTTACTTTTTTATACCAAAATATTTCGCATTATACGCACTTTCCTTGAAGTCAACAGTCCCGTTAGCTTAAAACTTTTCAACTCCTTTAGAACATCTAACTGTCACTCCTTCACTAACCATTTTCCTGCTAATAACCTCTCGTATTAGGATAAATTCAGGATATTTTCTGATCTTTCTATTCTTGTTACTTTTACACAATTGCAAACTTTCAATCTATTCTTACATTCACATTTTCTCTTATTTTTTTCTGCCAATAATCATCATATACAGTTCTTGATGTTCCTTTTAAGTCGTTCGTATCCAGCCTGTCTTTCTCCTTTTATTTTAAATATGAATAATCAAGCAGAGTACGATTACTAGTTATTCAATTTACTCATGTATATTTGTCTATATAAATTATTAAATCCTGTTTTCTCTCATAATCCTAATTCCAACAGGTTTTCAGTATTTTCGGGGATAGTTATTGCTTTAAAAGGATCTACTGACCTCTCAATTTTATATCACTCACCCTAGTATTTAAGTTACTCAAGAAACACATTTTATCATTCCAATTAAAACTTCCCATTCCTTCAGTTCCTATTAGAATATTTGCCTCGCTTTGTCTGAACTATCAAATAAAAAACGCATTTGTATTCATATTATACCCCCTTCTCACTCTTCAAATCCTTACCAACATTAACGTTTTCTTATATTCGAATAGTATATTCATATTCATAATTACTGTTTTACATTTTCAAGCCCTGTCTCTCTCTCTCTCATTAAATAGTTCTCTGCAGCCACCACATTCTTCTCTTTCTTACTTTCGATAAGTATAACACAAAAGAGCATTTCTCCAGTACGATCTCTTCACAAACCAGTTCTAATTTTTTCCTATGCAAGAATCAGTGACACATATTTAAAAATTTCTTCTTATTCACTGCAACTATCTTGTGAAAGAAAAAAATGACCAGCGGAATTTCTCAATTATGTATAACATCCTTATATCAAAATATCCATTTTGATATAATGGATAAAACTGTTTGGTTTATAATATTTGTTATAAATTCTGCTAGTAAATTTTATTTAGAATTGCATCGAAAATTCATCATCCATTTTGTAGCAATCTTTGTTAGGTGTCGTAGTTTCATAGTTTTCAACTTACCGTAAGTCCTTATTTTTTCCCCAGTTATTCCAGTTATTTTATAAATATATTTTTTTTATTCAAATCATCAGGCTGAAAATTCGAGTCAAACTTTTATTAACTTTTTTTATTGTTTAATATATTCATTATTTCGTAGAGGTGGTGATGCGTTGAAATATATATATATATATATATATATATATATATATATATATATATATATATATATATATATATATATATATATATATATATATATATATATATATATATATATATATATATATATATATATATTATCGTATCAATTTACTTTAATTATATCGATTTTTCCTTTCTACTAACCATTCCCGATTACATCCTATACCAATTAGTATTTCCTAACCCTATATATATATATATATATATATATATATATATATATATATATATATATATATATATATATATATATATATATATATATATATATCAGTCATGGCATCCGCATCCGCACGGAGGATCTTCATCAATATTAACATCCGCATCCGCACTTGCAAAAATTATACATCCGCATCCGCACTTTTGAAAATTCAACATCCGCATCTGCAAATGAGAAAATATGACATGCGATCCATAACTAATTATATATATATATATATATATATATATATATATATATATATATATATATATATATATATATATATATATATATATATATATATATATATATATATATATATATATATATATATATATATTCCATTCAGAGTTGGAATTTATGAAAATACTTTTCCATTTTAATTTATTACCAAAGTTCCAAATGGAAAAATATATTAACGAGTATCTCACTAATATCTTCAGACCTACTCTTCATTTTCCTACTGTACCCATACAAAATATATACTTAAAACGTCCGTATATTTGATCACTTACAGCTAAACTTAATAGAAATATTATATTATTGAAGCTACATTCCCGCAATGCCAGTTCTTTCTTAT
>SEYY01002468.1:0-15088 GCA_009176605.1 Armadillidium nasatum
TATCAGCTACCAATGATTTTTCAGAGCGAGGAGTCGCATTAATCAAAGAATATAAAACATTACCAAAGGATGAAGAGCAACTCCAATTCATACTCCAAGTACTAGCAGAAAACAAAAAACTATTCCCAGATTGTAAGAGGTCAATATTATTGGGGAAAACCAGGCAACGACGAATAGTTAGAAGCTATGAAAAGTTCGCCATGAGCGGTTAATACTCCTACGGAAGGGAGACCTGGACGATTACTCTCAAGGTAAAACTTTGACGATGATGTGCAATATGTTCTAATTCATAAATTCTTAAGATATTTTAAACAAAGTGTTTTCACTACCATATCAACCTATTCTGAAGGTAAGACTTTTAAAAAAAAAAAAAAATTCACGCATCATGGACCAAACTAATATATATATATATATATATATATATATTATATATATATATATATATATATATATATATATATATATATTTATATATATATATATATATATATATATATATATATATATATATATTATCTCACCTCTGGTGGGCAAAGGCCAGTGGCCAACCAAAATCTCCAACAGAGTTAGGGGGAAAGACGGAAACCTGGTCAAAATAAAAGCCCACGTGACCTGATAAACGACGTTCGAAGGTGTGTAAGTCATAGGAAGTTGGGAAAATAGATGAAGGGAGTGTGTTCCAGAATTTACCAGTAGAGTATATAAAAGATTAAGCATAGTGGTTAAGTCTGGGGTCAGAAAGTTGGATAAAGAAAGGATGAAACTGAGTAGAAAAACGAGTCGCACGAGCCCTTCTCAATGGAGGAGGGATGCGACGAGAGAGATCAGAAGAGCAGTGAACATTGTAATAGCGATAGTATAGAGAGAGTGATGCAACAGTTCGACGGGCAGAAAGAGATTGAAGAGAGTTAGTGAGAGCAGGAGAGTTGATAAGACGAAAAGCCCTAGACTCCACCTTCTCAAGGATAGCTGTATGAGTGCAACTACCCCAGATGTGTGAGGCGTACTCCATACATGGGCGAACAACACCTCTACAAAGAGCAAGCAGCTGGGGTGGTGGGAAGAAGTTCTGAAGGCCCATCAGAACACTCAACCTCTTAGAAGCTTGTTTAGAAAGAAATGTAATGTGATCATTCCATGAAAGATCACGAGAAAAAGAAACACCAAGAATATTATGGAGAGATGAAGGTTTTAGTTGTGGGTTTTCAAAGAGATATCATAGTTGTGTGGAACATTGTGTCGAGTAGAGAGATTTAAGAATTGAGTTTTGGTGGCAGTGAAAACAACCATGTTCTCTCTGCCCCAATTTGAAATGCAAGATAGATCAGAGGTCAGCTGCTCCAAGGCTACCTTATTTGCGTCTATTAATTGTCGTTGGGAGGGGCACCTTTCAAATTGAAAAGGGTAAAGAAGGGTGGAGTCATTAGCATAGGAGTGGATAATAGATGAAATAATAGAGAGGTCATTAATGAAAAGCGAAAAAGTGTTGAGGATAGGACAGATCCTTGAGGAACATCACTATTAGTTAATTTAAAGGAAGAAGGGTGGCCGTCTACAACAGCTGTTATAGAACGACTGGAAAGGAAATCAGAGAGAAAGTCACAGAGAGAAAGATGGATTCCGAAAGAGGAAAGTTTTGAAGTCAAAACTTTGTGCCAGACTCTATCAAAAGCTTCCGATATGTCTAGCGCAACAGCAAAAGATTCACCGAAATGCCGAAGAGCAGAGGACCAAGAGTCAGAGAGAAGGGAAAGGAGATCACCAGTAGAGCGTTTCTTACGAAAGCCAAACTGGCGATCAGGGATAAGATTAGAAGATTTGAGATGTTTCCAAATCTTCCTGTTAAGAAGAGATTCGAAAATTTTAGAAAGACCGAAAATTAAAGATATTAGACAGTAGTTAGAGGGTTGAGAGGGGTCCCTCTTTTTCGGCACAGGCTGAATGAGCGCACGTTTCCAGCAAGAAGGGAAGGTTGAAGTAGAAAGACATAGACGAAATAGTTTACCAAGGCAGGATGCAAGCTTGGAAGCACAAGTTTTGAGAACTATAGGAGGGGTACCATCAGGACAGTACGCCCTCTTAGTGTTAAGCTAATTGAGAGCAGAAATAATGTCTTTAGAAGAAATTACAATTTTAGGCATAGATGAGTTGGAGGGAGTTGAAGGAGTAGGAACAGCTGCAGAATCGTCTAAGGTTGAATTACAAGGAAAAGTTTGAGAGAAGAGTTCGCTTTAGTGGAAGGCAAAACGGCAGTTGTACCGTCAGAAGATACTAAAGGAGAGAAAGAGGAAGAAGCAAAGTTAGAGTTAACATTTTTTGAAAAATGCCAGAAAGGGCGAGAGGAAGAGGAACCAGAAAGATTATTGCATTTGCGGAGGAGAAAAGAATTTTTGTTGTCTTGAAGAATAGATTTTGCAGGATTCCGGGATGAAATATAAGTTGCATGAGTTTCTGGAGTTTGAAGACAACGGTAGTCCCTGAAGGCAGCATCCCTGCGACGGATAGCACGAGAACAAACAGTGTAATAGAAAGGAAAGAATATGGAATGTACGTCTCCATGCCAGAGAGTATCACCTCGGTTATGCGCTCTGCATACTCCGAGGGATCCTTCCACGGCAACAGTAATCATTGCATGGAAAATCAAAAAAGTACAACCGCAAGTCAGACCAGTTAGTGACATCGAAATGCCAGAAACGTCTCCTCGCCGAAGGTGGGGGACGTTCTTACGGAAGACTTGAAGAGACAGGACAAGATACGGAGATAAGAAGGTGATCAGATGAACCTAGATTAGGAAAGAGTTTAACAGGGATAGGGATAAGAAGTTACGAAAAAATCAAGTATTTTGGGTTCATCACCAAAACGGTCAGGGATACGTGTAGGGAGGTGCACCAACTGCTCAACGTTATTCTGGATAGAAAATTGGTAGGCGAGTTCACCAGCTGGATCATGAGAACTAGATGAAAGCCATTGAAAGAACATTGAAATCACCTAAAATGATGATTTCGGAGAAAGGAGAAGAAGAACAAATGTGTTCTAATTAGGAGTTAAGATAGTCAAAGAATTTTGGATAGTCAGTAGAGTTAAGAGATAAGTAGACAAAACAGATAAATTTAGTTGGTGAGTTGCAAGAAAGTTTAAGCCCTAAAGTAGAGAATTCACAAGACTCCAAATTAGTGACACGGGAACAGACAACATCGTTGCGGACATGTGCGCAACATCCGTCTTTTGCTGAAAATTGAGGATAGAGACATTATTAGGAAATAGAGTAAGGCTTGCTGTCAGAGCACTCAAACACCTGAGTTTCGGTTAAGAATAAGAGATGAGGTCTAGAAGAAGAGAGGTGATGTTCGGCAAAGTGGAAATTTGTAAAGAAACCGCGAATGTTGCAGAAGTTAAAGAAAAAGGAAGATCGTGCACCAGGGCAAGTCGGCATAGAGGTCTTGGTGGTACCAACCCCATCACCGAAGGCCACCAACTCCCAAGTGGTAATGGGGAAATGAGTAGATGAAGGGCATTCATCCGATGCCGCCCCTCGAAGCATCTCGGGGGCAGCTTTATGTTTCGCCATTGTAGTTGTTGTTTTTAAGGTAATGTAACGTGTAAACGCTTAAAAATTTGTGGGAATGTGTGGGAAGGGAGTATCGGAAATATATATTATATATATATATATATATATATATATATATATATATATATATATATATATATATATATATATATATATATATATATATATATATATATATATATATATATATATATATATATAAAGAAAATTATTTTTTATTTCATAGAAATAACTAATTAATTTCCTCTTGAATTTTATATAATTCGAAATTTTAATTCATTTTTTCAAAAGCATAAAAAAATCTACTGCAAATAATGTATTCCTGGATATCCCGTATTTCGGGAAAATGACATTTTAATCCGGAATCTGGGATTACCAAAATCGCTCAAAACGACAATCTCTAAAATTCACTCATAAAAGAAGAGTTATTGGTTCTACAATTACTACTTTTATCATATTCCCTTCTCCAGTTACATAAAATTAGGAATCTCGATAAATTAGTTTCTCTGAATGAACCAGAATTGCCTTGTAGCTGTTTATGAAAACTAAGAGAAAACTTGATCATTCACCCTATCAGAACTCTTTGTTTATTACTTGCAACATGAAATCTACTGTACATTCTTGTGAACCAAGACTACGACTCTGAATTCGTCCTTTTACGTTTAAAATAGTCACAAGAAGGATCTTCCATTACATTACCTTTGGTGTATACGAACAAAGTTTTCATTCTTATTCTCATAATATTACGAGAATAAATAATACAAATACATTTTACGTTAACTTCGGACACTTTTAATTACGCTCGTATACAAAGCTTATATATTTTTGATCGTATAAATTATTGATTCGGGAGAGGGAAATCATAAAAGAAATTAAGGATAGAACTGTCTCGTTCTCTTAGTTTTTATTAAGGGAAGAACGAGGGGAGAAAAGCATCTATTCCCTAATCACATTCACCCTATACGTATTTTACCAAAAATACAAGGAAAATGTAAAGATTTGCGCTTTATTATATATATATATATATATATATATATATATATATATATATATATATATATATATATATATATATATATATATATATATATATATATATATATATATATATATATATATATATATATATATATATATATATATATATATATATATATATATATATATATATATATATATATATATATATATATATATATATATATATATATATATATATATATATATATATATATATATATCCTACAAATTTTTTAAAATTTTACAAGCTCTTACTTGTACACTGAAAAACTTTGACTGTAAAATTTACGGTAATTTGCCAACTTTATACCGTAAAAAGTCAATTTTCAGTATGGTAAAATATCAAAAAAAAAATACGGCCACAGTTTTTTAGTAAAAATACGGAGATCGTTTCCAACACGGCAGAATACCGTAATTGAAAATGAATTCGATTGCCGTGTAAAAACGGGAACTTTATTTTTTACGGTAAAAAGTTGACAGAGCGAAATGCCGGCAAATTACCGTAAATTTTATGATAACAGTTTTCAGCACAAAACCTCATAATTCAAGATTAAAAATGAAAAAAAAAATTTTTTTTTTTTTATTAATAAATATATATATATATATATATATATATATATATATATATATATATATATATATATATATATATATATATATATATATATATATATATATATATATATATATATATATATATATATATATATATATATATATATATATATATATATATATATATATATATATATATATATATATATATATATATTTATATAATATAATATATATATATAAATTAATATATATAATTTATTTACATTAATAAATAAATTAATATATATAATTATTACATTAATAAATAAATATATATATATATATATATATATATATATATATATATATATATATATATATATATATATATATATATATATATATATATATATATATATATAATAAAGATGCACTATCTGCATATATCTTTAAATAAACATTTGTTCAAATGCTAAATTAAAAAAGAGAGTTAGATAGAACTTTCGACATTGAAACATGCTCGTCAGATTCCCATCTATTAAATTATGACAATCAAAAATGTAATAAGATTAAACCATGTATAGATTTGCCTTTTTACCTTTCATTGTAGTTTTATCATTTTAACCCTTTTGTTTCAGCTTAATGTTCATCATATATTAAGATATTTTACGATCTACGGGAATGAGCAAATCTTGTTTGGAAAATTGTTGGCAGAATCCTCAACAGTTAAATATGCGTTTAAATTTCTGATATGGATCAAACAAAACTCAAAACGTGGGATTGGTTGAATTTCAAAACGTCCACTTCGAATGTTTTTCCGCATCTCAATCCATTTGTTTTTCATTGGCATTTGAAAAGCAGATTGTAGGGATTCTGGAATATCGGCGTATAACTTTTCTCGGAATGACTTGAAAATTGAACTACAATAACAGTTCCACTATCTAAAGTGGCTCTAAAGACGAATTTTTTATTTCTTCTTCCAGAAACCGTTATGTCAAAAATAAAGAAGTAGTAGTCCCAAATATTCCTTAAAATTTATTTCTCATGCCCAGAGATAAAACGGTTGGATATACCAAAAAAATTATCTAAATTAATCAGGTTAACTCGTTCAATTTGCTTTGAAAATTTCATGTTGATTGCATGAAAAAAAATTATAGCAAGTATTAATTTATGAAAAAAATAGACTTTTCTTGGTTTGGCAATAACTTTTTATTTCCAACGTCAAAAACTAGAAAAATATCATCACTTGTCAAAATTACGATTTTGATGAAGGATGTGTGCCCAACAGTCAGTAAGGCAGAGATAACTTTTTAACCTTTCAAACGACAATAAAAAATTAGTGGATATAAAGAATTTAAGTTTTAAGAATTTGCCCAATCCCGCATTTTGCTTTTTATTTGTTGTCGATCGTATGAAAATTATGAAAATATAACTTCTGATACCATTTTTCAAGCAAGATAAACCTATTTCTATTTAAAAACGTGATAACTAAACGTCGGAAGGCCTAAAATGTTAAAACCATTACACAATGTCACTATAAAATTAAAATAAATCAACAACTTTCAATTTTAAACCTTTTGTTTCAGTTTTACCATTTTAATCTCAGTTCGAACAGTCCGACGTTCAACCAAAATGGACTTCACGAAATTGGAAGTGATATAATCCTTTGTTTTCTTCTTCAAGACGATAAATACCAACGGTTACATTGAAATTTTTTGACATGGATGATATCACATACAATTTCCTGAAGTCCATTTTGGTTGAACGTCGGACTGTTCGTAAACTTATAAATTGAGTCCGGTCCTTTTTTTGTGCCTCTGTATGTGTGAAGTCCCCACCCCTTTTCTTACGTCTCCAACTGGCCGTGAGTGCTCATTTCTCTTCATTCGCGATTGAACAAGGAAACTTTTAGCTTTGAAACATTATGTGTCGTTTTAACCCTTCTATTTAATTTTTACATGTGTTTTAACATATTTTGTTAAAGTGTCTTAATTTCTTTTACTCTTTATCTTTTTATTTAATGGTTTTAAAGAGTTTAATATATATATATATATATATATATATATATATATATATATATATATATATATATATATATATATATATATATATATATATATATATATATATATATATATATATATATATATATATATATATATATATATATATATATATATATATATATATATATATATATATATATATATATATATATATATATATATATATATATATATATATATATATATATATATATATATATATATATATATATTTAGAATGACGAGTGATAATACATGGTTTATGAAGAAAGATATTCACAAGTATACATCTGTGAGCGGGGTGAATGGGGAGAAGAGAATGTTAGATTTCGTATGTGTGAGTTGGGAAGAGAGGTGTAGATTATTAGATGTAAATGTATCAAGAGGAGCTGCCATGGGTATATCTGACCATTACTTAGTAGTGGCGAGGGTCAAAGTTAAAGGAGGTTGGTAGAAAGTAAAAGTGAGAAAGAGGGTGGCGGATGTGGTGCGGGTAGAAAAGCTGAAAGAAGAAGAAAATAGAGGTGAATTACATAAGAGGAATAAGAGAGAAATAAAGAGAGATAATGAGGAGTGAGATTGAGGATGTTGAAGAAGAATGGAATAAATTGAAAATAGCTTTAGTGAAGGCTGTGAGAAGGGTGTGGGGGGTGAAGAAAATAGGGAATGGGAAGCGGAAAAAGAGTGAATGGTGGAATGAAGATTTGGAGAATAGGGTGAAAAGAAAGAAGGATGCCTTTAACAGGAATCTGGGTACAAAGCAGGCTATGAATTGGGAGGAGTATAGGGAGATGAAAAGAGAGGTTAAGACGGGAAAAAGAAGAGTAGAAAAGGAGTGGGGCAGAAAGTTTTCAGGAAATTTAAGGAAAGAAATAAAATGTTTCGGAAAGAGGTAAACAGGGTGAGAAAAGGAGGAGAAGAGAAGGGAGTAGGTGTGAAAGGGAAGATGGAGAAATATTACAGGGAGAGAAGGAAGTTGGAGAGAGATGGAAAATGTACTTTAGTCAATTATTGAATGAAGGATAGAGATTAGTAATGGGGGAGAGGTAGAGAATGATGGGGAGGTAATTAGCGAGGAAGAGGAAAGAAATATTAGCAAAGAGGAAGTGGAAGTAGCGGTGAGAAAGGTAAAGAAAGGAAAATCGGCAGCAATGGATGGTATATATGAAGAGATGATAAAAGAGGGATCTAGAGAGTTGATTGGCTGGCTGGTGAGAATGTTTAATGTTTGTTGGAGAGAAGGGAGAGTGCCTCAGGAGTGACTTGACTTCTGCTGCACCCAAATACAAAGCAAAAGGTGAAAGGATGATTTGTAAAAATTATAGGGAGATTAGTCTGCTGAGAGTGATAGGGAACATTTATGAGAAGGTGTTAGTGACGAGAATTTAAGAATTGACAAGTGAGGGAATGGGTGAGGAACAAAGGGGTTTTAGGGAATGTAGGATATGTGTGGACAAGGTATTCACACTGAGATTGATTACAGAGAAATTGCGTGAAAAAAATAAAATGGGGTATGTATGTTTTCTGGACCTGGAAAAAACTTGCGATAGAGTATGCATGAGGAAGTACGAAATATTACTGGAAAGGGGGTTGAAAGAGAAATTTCTGAAAAGGATCAAAGCTTTTTATACGAATTGTAGATCAAGAGTGAGGGTGAAGAGGGAACTATCGGATTGGTTTATCATAGGAGTGGGATTGAGACAGGGTTGCGTAATTATATTAAGTGTAGCTAGGGAAATTGAGAGAAAAGGGAAGAGTATTAGATTGAGAAATATGGAGGGTGAATGATGCGCTGTTGGTGGCAGAATCTAGAGAAAAGTTGAGAATACTGGTGAGAGAGTTTGAGGGGAAATGTGCAAACATGAGATTGAAAGTCAATCTAGCAAAACGTAAAGTTTTGAGGATTGGAGGTAGGGATGAGGAGATGTGAAGGAAGGAATGGGGGGTGTAGAAGTGGGGGGAAGGAAACTTGAAGAGGTGAATGAATTTAAATATCTAGAAATGTTGGTGCAAGGTAATAGTGAAACGGTAAAAGAAAGAAAGAATAAAGTCGTAGAGAAAATGAAAGTGTTGGGGGGCCTAAGAGTAGTATGGAAGAAAAGGAAAAATTCGAAATAAATAAATATAAGAATGTTTTAATGTATGTGTTTACCTTCCGTAATGTATGGGTGTGAAACATGGATGATAAATACTCGGGCGAGGAAAAGTTTGAATCTCTTTGAGATAAAAGGTTTGAGAGCGATATGTAAATTGAGAAGGATTGAGAGGATTAGAAATGAAAGAATAAGGAAGATGTGTACATGGAAGAAGGGTGTAGTGAATAGAGCGGAGGAGGGTAGGCTAAAATGGTTTGGACATATGTATAGAATGAATGAGGACAGAATGGTGGGCAAGGTACTTATATCCGAGGTCAATGGGGTTAGAGGGAGGGGGACGGAAAGGAGATGGCAAAAGTGGAGATGGATGAATGGAGCGAGAGAGATTTTGGGAGGAAGGAATTTGAGTTTAGAAGAGAGTAGTAGACTTGCGGATGGCAGAGTGTTATGGAGGGTCGTGGTGAAAGGGGTTGAAAGGTAGGAATGGGTATGTTTGCGAGAGAGTTGTTTTGGGCACCACCCCACGAAAGTGGGATGGTTCAAGTTGACTGATTTTGTGACTTTTAGTCTGAAAAGTAGCCAGATTTAGTTACTTTTTTTAATGTTCCTCTAAAAGGCCCAGGAAAGAGCGTGAGAAATGGAAGTTCAAGCTGAAATCTTCGATCGATTAATCGTCTGGCAACTGATCTCGCCTCCCTTACTAATATATATATATATATATATATATATATATATATATATATATATATATATATATATATATATATATATATATATATATATATATATATATATATATATATATATATATATATATATATATATATATATATATATATATATATATATATATATATATATATATATATATATTTATATACAGCCACTATTATAAACCGTGGAATCAATTTGTATAATTTATATAACTGCTCGGAGATTCGAACCTGGGCCAAAAGATGGAAGTCCATGGTGCTAACCGCTACACCACCGATGGTTCAAAAGGAAATCATTCGGAACTTCTACTGACTTACTGTCTAGTGAAAAGCTCTCGAAGACCTCCCCGACCACAACTTGGGCGTAGGGTTAGCTTGGCCAAGGCTCTTATCCAAAAACCGCAGTACATTTGTTATTATTTTAATAGCCACTATTATAAACCGTGGAATCAATTTGTATAATTTATATAACTGCTCGGGGATTCGAACCTGGGCCCAAAAGATGGAAGTCCATGGTGCTAACCGCTACACCACCGATGGTTCAAAAGGAAATCATTCGGAACTTCTACTGACTTACCGTCTAGTGAAAAGCTCTCGAAGACCTCCCCGACCACAACTTGGGCGTAGGGTTAGCTTGGCCAAGGCTCTTATCCAAAAACCGCAGTACATTTGTTATTATTTTAATAGCCACTATTATAAACCGTGGAGTCAATTTGTATAATTTATATAACTGCTCTGGGATTCAAACCTGGGCCCAAAAGATGGAAGTCCATGGTGCTAACCATGGGCCCAGGTTCGAATGTGAAGTATTTTTTGTGTGTTATGCCTTTGAAGTTGTTGGTTTTGTGCTTTGTATTGTTGAAATTGAGTTTTTTTGTGCTTTATGTCTTTGATTTTGGTGTTTTTAGTATTTTGTATTGTTGAAATTAAATATTTTTTATAATATTATGTCTTTGAATTTGGTGTTTTTGTGCTGTTGAAATTAAGTGTTTTTGTGTATTATGCCTTTGAATTTGGTGTTTTTGTGCTTTGTGCTGCTGATATTAAGTGTTTTTTATGTATTATGCCTTTGAATTTGGCGTTTATGTATTTTGTGTTGCTGAAATTAAGTGTTTTTGTTCATTATGTCTTTGAATTTGATGTTTTTGTATTTGTGTTGTTGAATTTTTTTTTGTGTTTATGTGCTTGAATTTGATGTTTTTGTGCTTTGTGTTGCTGAAATTAAGTGTTTTTGTGTTGTTTCATATGCCTGAATTTGCTGTTTTTTGTGCTTTGTGTTGCTGAATTAAGTGTTTTTTTTTTTGTAATTATGTCTTTGAATTTGATGCTTTCGTGCTTTGTGTTGATGAAGTTAATGTTTTTAAGTTTTAATCCTGTGAATTAGGTGTTTTTAATGTGTTTTAGAGAAAATGAATGAAATTTGGGTGACATAAATAGGGTTGATGATTTAGAATGGAGGCATAGACCGTTATTAAGTCTAGAAAGATAGATTTGGTGAAGTATATGAAGGTTTGGTTAGGTGAAAATGGTGATGTTGGGGAGTTCAAAAGATAAGTTGTTGGTTTATTGAGCGATAATAGTCAGTCTCTGAATTGATAAAGGGTTAGTTCGTTAAATGCAGAGTGTTTATATACTTAAAATGGAGAAACACCAGGGCAAATAAAGAGTGATGAGTAATACTATGTTTGCTTGTGCTTGCGCGTGCGTGTGAGATTAAGTTTTTTACTGTTTATTAAAGCTAAAGGAAAGCTAGAGATGTTGTTATGAATAGGGCTGATTAGCTGTAATTAGGTGTCTTTATATACGAATAACAGTCTAAAGAGATTATGAAAGAGATTGAGAAAATGGATGTTGAGGCTAAGTTCAAAGATGGAAAAGAGGGTGGGGAACTGGAACTGTTCATTATCTGGAAAATCATCGGAATATCAATCGATATCGATATTTTATCGATATTTTGTTCGATGTATCGATATTTTTCGATATATCGGATTTTGTATCAATCGATATGATAATATATCAGTCGATGTTGGCCCAAAATGGTTTCTGAAAAGACCTTAAAATAGGTTGAGTTGCCAGATTTAGCAACTTTTAGTCTGAAAAGGTAGTTAGCAACCCTAAAAAAGGGTCTGAACATTCAAATTAGCCCCAGGAAAGAACATGAGATGGTTCAGGCTGACTAATTTTTTGGTCTGAAAGTAGCTAGATTTAGCTACTTTTTTTAAAATTTCTCAATTCTAAATTCAAGCTGAAAATCTTCGATCGATTAATCATCTAGCAGCCTATCTCACCCCCCTTACTACTATATATATATATATATATATATATATATATATATATATATATATATATATATATATATATATATATATATATATATATATATATATATATATATATATATATATATATATATATATATGGTGAATGCTAAGTAAACCGTAAAAAAGCAGCTACTTAGTAAAACACAGTTGGGGAAACATATTTCCTTAATACACATCTTGAGGAAATGCATGATAGAAAGAGTAAGTTACATCACACCCAGCGAAACCCTACCCACAAAGTTTTGCATGAACACTAGTGAGCAATATAAATAGTACATTGAAACATTCGGCAACACTATACAGAGCTTGAAAACATGGTGTCATAGAGGTAACCTCTTCGTTCGGAATGTTCGAAGCGAGCATACTCACAAGAATTGTGAATACGAAGGGTAGGATCATATGAGCTGTGACGAACAAGCCAGAATCATGAGGGCATACCGTTTTTGGACCTCTTTATAATACGAAAAGATGAACATCTGTCCTTTATAATCTTTTGCAAGCCCAAAGCTTGTAACCAACTCCTACATGCTTTTTCTAATCACCGTATATACGTTAAACAAAATATAATATTCAATGCCTTTTTGCGCGCATTTAACCTTACTGATCCTATTTTTTTCGATGATGAGATTTCCTTAATTTTTCATCAGTTTTTGTCTTTAGATTATACCCAGTGTTTTTTTTGTCCAAGCAACACCATAGAGCCAAATTTCGAATCTATAGCGGCTCGAAAATGACTCCTTATACCCATCCACAAATACAATTGTGATTCACTTTGCTGAACCTCTCCTCTCTCTTCATCATTTCACAGCCTCTATTTACAATTTACATACTGTTTTCAGTTTTCCGGATAAGATGTGCAACATTTTTATTTTCAACACCACCACTCATACAGAAAAAAGTGGCGGAGTGTATGATGTCCCCTAAATCACTTACCAAAACTCTTACTTTGGCGAAACCATTAAAACCTTGCATTTTCATCTCGAACAGCATAAAGCCGAAGTGAGAAGAGGTAATCAGAGCAATGCAATTTTTTTTACACATCACTCAACAACATTTGAAAAATTGAGCGGGTGCCAGCTTAAATTTCAATTTGAAATCAAAAAATTTAAATAGAAAAATATAATCATTTTTTATTAAAACCTCAAAGAGTTTTAACATTTCTTCAGGATTTTTTGACATGGATAACACATTTGTCAATTTTCTGAAGTTAATTTTTAATTAAAGACTAATTTTTCATTAATTGAAAGTTGCCAGAATTCTGTGACGTCACTTTGATGGGTTGACATTTTTTTGTTTCATCGGAGTGTGGGACTGTGTTATTGATTCATTTTTTCTTTATTAGAGTAGTGATGAGGGAGCTAGGTTGAGGCTCTGAAACGTTTACGCGTGTTTTTATTCTCCACCTTGTTATTTCTTTTTTAATTTTCTTGTTGAATCTCTTTTTTTTTATTGTTTTAATTTTTATTATTTTATCATAAAAGGTTTTAAAAATTTTATATTATATTATATATATATATATATATATATATATATATATATATATATATATATATATATATATATATATATATATATATATATATATATATATATATATATATATATATATATATAATTATTTTATAATTTTTTATAATTTTTTTTTTTTTCTATTTAATATAAATAAATTAATGTCTGCTATTGGACTCCTACCATCAACCTTTAAGATGGTAAGTCTAGCGCGCTGACCACTCTGCTACGGCAGTACTTTTGACTCCGTTGCTACCTGCTCGTGTTGCAGTCGGGGGAGTCCTTTGGGCTTGACCTCATAACTTTAGATCATGAGCAAGTTCCAATGCAATTCCCTTTTGTACTGCCGTAGCAGAGTGGTCAGCGCGCTAGATTTACCATCTTAAAGGTTGCTGGTTCGAGTCCAATAGAAGACATTAATTTTATATATATATATATATATATATATATATATATATATATATATATATATATATATATATATATATATATATATATATATATATATATATATATATATATATATAATATATTAGTGTAGTTACCCAAAATACAAAATAACGTTTTCTTTAATCGGAAACATTTTAAAGCGTTAACTAGTGAGAATTATGTGAAAAAGTGTTAATATAGTTTTTAATAAGAAAAGACACATATAACCTTGTGATAATTAAAAATAAAGTTTCTTTTTGTTATAAAAGTAATTTTAATAAATATATAAAAATATAAACTATTATTGTAAAAAATAAAACATTTAAAATATAATGTAAATTTTAAATTATTGGCATATCAAAATATTAAATGACTGTAGACCTAGTTCTAGATTTAGCTTTCCCGCCCAAATATTTTAGCGCCAAATTTGAATTAAATAAAATTATTATGAGAAACAATTATAAAATGTAAAAATGTATTTATTTTATATTATATTATACTTTATGTTTAATAAAAAAAAAAAAATGTCACAATTTAAAATATAAATTTTTTTTTTTTTTTTTTTTTTTTTTTTTTTTTTTTTTTTTTTTTTTTTTTAAAATAATGTTTTCTAATTTAAATAAATAAGATTTTGTATTCTATTTCAATATTAATTTGTTAAACTTTAAAAATAGTAACTTTGTTAATAGATTTTGTTAAAATTAGGGAATAAAATAAATAAAGTGGAAAACTCTCTACTTTTCTTACACCTTCCCAAATACTGAGATAATTTCAGAAGGCATAGAAATAGTAGTAACCTTTCCCTTTATTCCGAGGAGCCAAAGAAGAATCCGCCTCTACAGCCAAGCTG
>SEYY01002469.1:7500-10000 GCA_009176605.1 Armadillidium nasatum
TATATATATATATATATATATATATATATATATATATATATATATATATATATATATATATATATATATATATATGTGCGTGTGTGTGGGTGTGGGTGTGGGTGTGGGTGTGGGTGTGGGTGTGGGTGTGTATGTGTGTGTGCGTGTGTGTGTGTTATTGAAATAAAAACTCATTATTTTTCTCTAAATCTGTTAACCTCTTGTCATGTGACAACATGATATTTTTATATTTTTAAATTATATTCTTAATCTAAAATAGTAAAATGATTCGTAAAATGTGCATCATCTTATTTTGCAGTTTTTGCTAACTAATAACTGTTTCATTTCGGAGTTATAACGTTATAGGTTCCTACTGCTACGAACCTTGATCGAGCTAAATAGGAGCTTCGTCCTTCATCCTTGACTTCTAATCCCACCCTTTCCTCTCTATATAGTTGAAGTTGAAAACAGAATCTACTGTGAATAGAATATTCACTTCAACTATCAAGGATCCAAGTAACTACAGTATAGTAATATTTTGTAAGATAGAAACTCAGTCTTGATCAACACTATTAACTTCTCTTTCACATTCGTGATTCAAGATCCAATGCATAGAGTGTCTCTAAAATGACATGGAAATTCACGGAAAAAGAGTTTCTATAAAATTGTAGGAAAATACATTGAACAGGGTGTCTGTAAAATGACATGAAGATCCACTGAACAGTGCGTCTGTAAAATGGTATGAAGATCCACTGAACAGGGTGTCTGTAAAATGGTATGAAGATCCACTGAACAGGTTGTCTGTAAATAGGTATGATATTAAAAAAGTGAAGACGACTCTTATAAAGAGATCAGAGGGGACGGAAAAGAGAAAATGAAGCTTTAGTAATTTGGTTTACGTACTTGATATACTATTAATTAAGGACAAAAAAAAAAAAAAAAAAAAAAAAAAAAATTATTTGTTCAATAGATCATAAATTCTCAGAAATGCGCTTGGTGTGTGGGTGTGTGTGTGTATGTGTGTGTGTTTGTGTGTGCGTGGGTGACTTATGTATCAGAGATGTTAAATATAGATAAATATTTTTCTTAATTTAATTAATGATGTTTTTGTATTTTTTAATTAATTAAATTTATTATAAAATATTTTCGACGTCTTTTTTATTTTTATTTCCTTTCTCTTTGCCTTTCCAAGAATTTTTTAAATGATGGCTCTTGTAAACACAAAATTAAAATAATATTTAAAATTCTTTTATTTTTATTTTTTTTTTTTGTGAAATTTTATGAAATGATTATAGTTTTGTATTTTTAAAATTACATTTATAATAAATAAATATTTTTTTCCAGTTATTTTTTGTATATTTTTTTGTTTATCTCTTATGATATTCTTTACCATTTTCCTCCATTCCATTAAGAGTCCCACAATGAAATTAAATTTGTCCGAAGCAGTTTTATGAATATGATTGGAGAAGGCATTCGGTTTTTTTTTTCATCCTGCGTCGAATTGCCTTTCTAAGTGGAGCACTTTGAGAAAGGGGAAATGGTAAAATAGAAGAAGAAATTAGTATACTAAAGGAATTTAAAATAAAAATTTACAGAGAGGATTTTTTTTTTTTTTTTAACAAATTATAGAAACCAGAATATCAAAACCGAACTAAAACTTTTTTTTCTCCTTTTTTTTTTTTTTTTTTTTTTTTTAACTAATCGTACTTCAACTTTTAAACTGTTGTTCTTTGACATTTTTATAATCAAAAAAATGTTTTTTTAATAATAATTGTTAAATATTGCTTGTCATTTATGTATTTACAGTGAAAATTTTTCTTAGAATTTGGAAATTATTAATAGACCAAATTACTCTTCATTTTTTATTATTATTATTATTAGTACTGGTAGTAGTAATAGTAGTAGTAGTAGAAATAGCAGTAGTAGTAAATTATTATATTATCATTATTATTATTATTATTAGTAGTAGTAGTTATTGCAATTTCAATTAGTATAGTTGTTTGTATGCTAATATATATATATATATATATATATATATATATATATATATATATATAATATATATATATATATATATATATATATATATATATATATATATATATATATATATATATATAATATATATATATATATATATATATATATATATATATATATATATATATATATATATATATATATATATATATATATATATATATATATATATATATATATATATATATATATATATATATATATATATATATATATATATATATATATATATATATATATATATATATATATAATATATATATATATATATATATATATATATATATATATATATATATATATATATATATATATATATATATATATATATATATATATATATATATATATATATATATATATATATATATATATATAAAGGCAGTGCTGTATGAGTATAAATCAATGTGATTGATAGGTCAAATGTAATGTTTTTCAATTTTTCAAAACTTCGCAAACTAATTTATTATTAACCTCTCAA
>SEYY01002469.1:47500-52500 GCA_009176605.1 Armadillidium nasatum
TGAAGAAATTACGAAGGCACCTCAGTACACCCAAATTCTTAGAAGCTTGTTAAAAAGAGAAATAATTTGATATTTCCAAGAAAGATTAGAAAAACAAGAAGCATCGAGAGTATTAAGGACAGACAAAAATTTGAGTTGTGTGTTTTCGAAGTTGTCGTAGTTGTGCGTAAGGTTATAGAGAGATGGGAATTGAGTTTTTGAGACATTGGAAAGTTATCAGGAAGTAGGGAATGATGATCACCAGTAGAGCATTTTTTTCAAAAGCCATTCTGGATGTCAGAGATAAGGCTAGAAGAGTTGAGATGTTTTCAAGTCTTCCTTTAAGAATAGATTCTAAAACTTTAGAAAGAACGGAGGTTAAATGAATGTGACGGTTCTATATCTAACGCATCTACTGAAAAAGCTAATATCTTCGGACTCCTATTTCAGCACAGGTTGAATGAGCGCACGCTTAGAGGCAAACAAAGAAGGTTGAAGTAGAAAGAGAGCGACGAAATAGTTTACTAAGGCAGGGTTCCAGCTGGAAGCACAAGTTTTGAGAACCTCAGGAGGTATACCATCCTATCCATAAACCTACGTACTGTTAAGCTCAGAAAGAGTAGAAACGACGTCTTAGAAGAAATTGCAATTTTAGGCATAAATGAGTTGGAGGGTGCTGGAGGAGGAGGAATAGCTCTGGAATCGTCTAAGGCAGAGATAGAAGCAAAAGTTTGAGCGAAGGGTTCAGCTTTAGATGGCAAAAGCCAGTTTAGAGTTGACATTATTTGCAAAAAGTCAGAAATGGTGTGAGGAAGAGGAACCAGAAAAATTATTTCAGTTTATGTTTTCGGTGTTACGAAGAATAGATTTTGAAAGAATTTTAAGATGACGGTAAACCCTGAATGCAGCATCCCTGTGGCGAAAGGCACTTGAACAGGGAGAGTGTGAGAAAGGAATCAGAAGGTTTGTTAGGTTAAGTTGAGGGGAAAGAATATGGAACGTACGCCACTCTGCCGGAGTGAATCACCTCGGTTATGCACTCTGCACATTTCGAGGGACCTCTCTCATAGAAATGGCAATCATTCTATGGGAAATCAAAGAAGTACAACCGCAAGTCAGACCGATTAACGGTGCCAAAGTACTACAAACGTCTCCTCGCGGAAGGAGGGAGGCCGTTCTTGATAAAAAATTTATATATATATTTATATATATATATATTTATATATATATATATATATATATATATATATATATATATATATATATATATATATATATATATATATATATATATATATATATATATATATATATATATATAATAGTGGGAGTAAGCGCAAGATTTAAGGGGAGGAAGATTTAAAACAGAAGGAAAAAAAATGATTGCACAGAATTCCACAGCCACAGATCAGACGAAGTTTTTTTTTTTCAAAAAGAAGTACCGAAACGAGGAAATTCTTACAAAACTAAGTCACCTATTGTACCACGAATTCATCATATCATTGATGAGATGCAAGAGGAATGTAATGGGGGAAAACTTCTCATAAGTGAGAAAAGTAAAGAAGAAAACCAAAAGGAAAGAAACTTAGAAAACTACAAAATATGATTTACCTTTCCAAAAGCTTTGAATATGTCAAGAGCTACCACGCAAGACTTTCCAAATCTCAATGGTCACAAGATCATAAATTATCCATAAAAGTAAATATTAACATTTGAACTCGAAGATCAAAAGTAATATTGAAGATCTGAAAAATAGAGAATGAGATTTCAGATAAAAAAACATTTTAGAAAGTAAACAAATAGGGTTGTAGTTATAAATGCCAGATAGACTATCCTTCTTCGGTAACTGATTAATTTGAGCCCTCTTCCGAGGATAATTGTTTGTATAAGACGTGGAATGGAAAGTTGAACGTGGCAATTTCTAGCGAAAAACACGCTCCCTTAAAAACAGTGAAGGTATGTATTACTGTTCAATAACCTTAATGATGTTTATAGTTGCTAAAATCTCATGCACTTGATCATGCCTTTGAACTCACTGATAAAAACATGGAATATCTGAGAAGAGATCAGCAATAGTAGGATGAATGCAAGAATCATTCAGAGTAGAATTTGATAACAAAAATGAGTCCGAAGAAATTAGCTTTTTTTAGTAGATGTGTTAGGTACAGAGCAATCAAAGTGACGAAGAGAGGGGGAAAAATAGATTTATGGAAATTGTTGGAGATATTTTTGGAAAAAAGAAAACCTAAGGAGATCAGCGTTCTTTCTTTTAGCGAAAGTACCTCAAATAATATCTTTCCAATGATGCAGAGCCGAATTCAAATTAGCAATTGATTGGAGAACAAGAGTCTCTTTCTAGCTCGAATGACACAAAAACAGCTGCCAGAGAATCATACAAATGAGACAAATGTAAAGTTGAAGAAGACATTCAGCTAATCTTTCCAAAATCAGTTACATACCACTCATAGAGTTATAGCAAATTCCGAAACATCTTCAAAGTCAAAGCAAGAGTAATTGAAAGTTTTTTTTCTTACAAGTGTGCGAAGGTGTGGAGGAACATATATATATATATATATATATATATATATATTATATATATATATATATATATATATATATATATATATATATATATATATATATATATATATATATATATATATATATATATATATATATATATATATATATATATATATATATATATATATATATATTATATTTAATAATATATATAAAATTTTAAATACAGAAAAATGTGCAGGGCGCATTAAATTTGTAATGATAAAAGGTATTTTTATTTTTATAAAATGAAATAGTTACATCTCTTAATAAAGTTTTCTGTGAAAAGGTTTTCTTTTATTAGAAGGTATACTTTGTTAAAACTTCAAAATACCTAATATATATATATATATATATATATATATATATATATATATATATATATATATATATATATATATATATATATATATATATATATATATATATATATATATATATATATATATATTTTTTTTTTTTTTATATCACCTCTGGTGGGCAAAGGCCAGAGGCCTACCAAAATTCCACCAGAGTTGGGGGAAAAGACGGAAGCCTGGTCAAACTAAAGGCCGACACATGTCCCGATACACGACGTTTGAAGGTGTGTAAGTCATAGGAAGTTGGAAAAATAGAAGAAGGGAGTGTGTTCCAGACTTTACCAGTAGAGTACATGTAGGACAAAGCATAGCGGTTAAGCCTGGGGTCAGAGAGTTGGACAGAGAAAGGATGAGACTGTGTAGAAAGTCGGTCGCACGAGCCCTTCAATGGAGGAGGTATGCGACGAGAAAGTTCGGAAGAGCAGTGTGTTGTAATAGTGATAATATAGAGAAAGTGACGCAACAATTTGATGGGCAGAAACTTACTGGAGAGAATTATTGAGAGCAGGAGAGTTGATAAGACTAAAAGCCTAGACTCCACCATCTTAGGAGAACTGTATGAGTGGAACTACTCCGAATGTGTGAGTCGTACTCCATACAGGGGCGAACAACACACCTATAAAGAGAAAGCAACTGGGTGGTGTGAAGAAGTTTTGAAGGTGCCTCAGAACACTTAGCCTCTTAGAAGCTTGTTTAGAAAGAGAAGTAATGTGATCTTTCCAAGAAAGATCACGAGAAAAGGAAACACCGAGAATATTAAGAAGATGAAGGTCTGAGTTGAGTGTTTTCGAAGAAGATATCATAGTTGTGTGGAAGATTGTGTCGAGTGGAGAGATGGAGGAATTGAGTTTTGGTGGCATTGAAAACAACCATGTTCTCTCTGCCCCAATTAGAAATACGAGATAGATCAGAGGTCAGCTGCTCCAAGGCAACCTCCTTGCGTCTAGTAACTGTTGTTGAGAGGGGCGCCTTTCAAATTGAAAAGAGTAATGAAGGGTGGAGTCATCAGCATAGGAGTGGATAGGAGATGAAGTAACAGAGAGAAGATCATTAATGAATAGTAGAAAAAGTGTTGGGGATAGGACAGATCCTTGAGGAACACCACTGTTAATAGATTTAAAGGAAGAGCGGTGGCCGTCTACAAAAGCGGCTATAGAACGACCGGAAAGGAAATTAGAGAGAAGGTCACAGAGAGAAGGATAGATTCCGAAAGAGGGAAGTTTGGAAATCAAAGCTTTGTGCCAGACTCTATCGAAAGCTTTCGATATGTCTAGCGCAACAGCAAAAGATTCACCGAAATGCCGAATAGCGGAGGACCAAGAGTCAGAGAGAAGGGAAAGGAGTCACCAGTAGAGCGTTTCTTACGAAAGCCATACTGGCGATCAGAGATAAGATTAGAAGATTTGAGATGTTTCCAAATCTTCCTGTTAAGGATAGATTCGAAAACTTTAGAAAGAACGGAGGTTAAAGAAATGGACGATAGTTAGAGGGCTTGAGAGGGGTCCCCTTCTTCGGCACAGGCTGAATGAGCGCACGTTTCCAGCAAGAAGGGAAGGTTGAAGTAGAAAGACATAGGCGAAAAAGTTTACCAAGGCAGGGTGCAAGCTCGGAAGCACAGTTTTGAGAACCACAGGGGGATACCATCAGGACCGTACGCCTTCTTAGTGTTAAGCTCAGAGAGAGCAGAAATAAGTCTTTAGAAGAAATTATAATTTTAGGCATAAATGAGTTGGAGGAGTTGAAGAAGGAAATACCTAAAAAATATATATATATATATATATATATATATATTATATATATATATATATATATATATATCTATATATATATATTATATATATATATATATATATATATATATATATATAATATATATATATATATATATATATATATATATATATATATATATATATATATATATATATATATATATATATATATATATATATATATATATATATATATATATATATATATATAATATATATATATAGTATATATATATATATATATTATAATAAAATTAAAAATATAAAAAAAAAAAAATGATTAAATTAAATTAATAAGGAAAATAAAATATATAATTATTAAAAAAAA
>SEYY01002471.1:0-5000 GCA_009176605.1 Armadillidium nasatum
GAGAGAGAGAGAGAGAGAGAGAGAGAGACCTGCAGGATATTGAAATCCAATTTAATTAATAGGATTTTATTTGCTTATTTAATATATACAAAATTTAAAACTGATTTCATTGCTTTTAAAAACATAAAACATTCATTATCTTATACTTCAATATCCACAACACTTTGGAAACGGATTTTCAGCTGTTTGTTTAGTTACCTTCTCTTCATTAGAGCAGCTAATAAATGATATATATATATATATATAATATATATATATATATATATATATATATATATATTATATATATATATATATATATATATATGTATTGTGATCCATGATCATCTTAGGGTATGGAGAAGAAGCCAACGTTCTGGATCTTTTCATAACTTCTATTCTTTCTTCTTTTACTATTAAACTCTTCCCACCTCCGAGTTCCTCTTATCATTTTACTTTTATACTCTATCCAATCTCTTCAAGTCTTCCGCATGAAAAGATCTCCTTCATAAGGGGACGTTATTGATACTTTATTGCTGCTAATTTTCTGTCATACTTCTTTGATTTCCCATGGAATTATTACAGTTTCGGTGGTAGGAGTTCCTCGGAATGTTCAGATAGCATAACGAAGGTAATTTTCTCTGGCATGGAGGAATTCATTTTATTTACTTTTCCTTCCATTAAAAATAATAAATCGTAGTTTAACTGTAATTATTCTTGTGCTATTTTCCAATGGGACGCTGTCTTCAAGAGTTACTGTCTCCTTCAAACTTCTGATTCTTATGTTTCTTTTGTTTCATCCCAAAATCTTTCAAAACGTAATTTACGTAACATTTAAAAATCTTTTCTTCCCGGAATTGAAATAATTTTTCTGTTTCCTCTTTCTCAAACTCTTTATGGCTCTTTCAAAAAACATCAACTTTAATTTTTTTCCTTTCTTTCACTCATCTAGTTTTTGCAGATGACACAACAGCTTCCCACCTTCTTCTAAAACAGAACACACTGCTCGTAACTTTACCTCTAATTACAATTTAAAAGAACAGAAAGCCTTTTTTTTCTTCTCCACGTCTCTCAAACTCGTTTATGCCTAACATTGTAATTTCTTCTAAAGATTTGATTTCTCTTTTTCTCTAAGCTTAATGCTAATAGGGTTCTCAGCTCTAAAGGCATCCTATTTAGGGGTCTTAAACTAGAGCTTCTATGTTGGTGAGCTATTTGGCTTATGCCTATTAATTTAAACTTTTCATTCATGCTGGAAGCATGCGCTCCGTCAAACTAATCGAAAACTAGTTTTCCCATCCAAAGTTTTAACTATCATCCTATTGCTTTAACCTCCGTACTTACAGGTTTTCAAATCTATCCTTAACATAAATAACATAACATAAATTTTTGGGCATTAATTTTTTGCTTTTAATTTCCTTTTAGCATAAGATGAATCCCTGTGATTCGAAACGTTCAAATAAAATATGGTCATCTTTGCATTCGCCTTAATTTTCATCATTAGAATAAGACTTCCTAGAAATAAATCACTATCTCAAATTATATATCTATATATATATTATATATATTATAATAATATATATATATATATATATATATATATATATATATATATATATATATATAATAAGCAACATATCGATATTGTCGCTCAAGGGACGGGCAGATAAGTCTAACAGTATTTTCTGCAATTGAGCATGAAGTTGCATTCTCAGATACCTTCCTGACCATATTTTGTCGGTTTACGGTCTCCCACGGACCCCTTCCCACAGATTCGAACAGATTTCAGCGTGAATGAACCTAAAAAAAGAGGGTCAGGAAAGATTGTGAGGTGAACGTAGCAATTCCGTAAGCTCAGGTAACTTCCTGACACCTGTATAATATATAATATATATATATATATATATATATATATAATAGTATATATATATATATATATATATATATATATAATATATACATAATTCGATGGGTTGAACCCCCAAAAAAGTGTCAGGAAAGAGCGTGAGTTGATTTGAGAGGATGATTTGCAATTGAAAATCAAAATCGTTCGACTTATTGCCCGTCCCATGAACGACAATATATATGTTACATATATATATATATATATATATATATATATATATATATATATATATATATATATATATATATATATATAATATATATATATATATATATATATATATATATATATATATATATATTATTTATATATACATATAATTATTTCCTATATATTATTTATATATATATATTATATATATATATATATATATATATATATATATATATATATATATATATATATATATATATATATATATATAATATATATATATATATATATATATATATATATATATATATATATATATATATATATATATATATATATATATATATATATATATATATATATATATATATATATATATATATATATATATATATATATATATATATATATATATATATATATATATATATATATATATATATATATATATATATATATATATATATATATATATATATATTATATATATATATATATATATATATATATATATATATATATATATATATATATTTATATTATTATATATTATATTTATATTTATATATATATATATATATATATATATATATATATATATATATATATATATATATATATATATATATATATATATATATATATATATATATATATATATATATATATATATATATATATATATAAGTATTTCTTACCATCAATTGTGGGATCCACTATAAAAGCTTCATCGATTCCTTCATCTCCTTCCTCCTCATCATCTTCTTTACAGATTCCACTAAAAGCAATCAGTGAAAGAATTAAAATTTCAGCAAAGATTTTCATCGTAATTTTAAAATTTCTGAAATTGAGGATGAAATGGGTATACAAAATGTCTCTTTCTAGTAATAATGGATCAAAAATTTGTTACGAGAAAATTTCTAACTACGATGTTTAATTTTGGAAAAAAAATTTGATTACGGTTTCTCAGGTGATATGCTACTTTTACAGAAGTAGCACTTCAAGTAGTTATAATACGTGGCATTAGGTAAGACTTTTGCTGGGTTAGTACTCCTACCCTTTTCCTAGCGAAATGTTAAAGAACTAAAATTTTCCCCAAAAAAATTCAGGAAATTGATAAATAAATTAATATTGTTTTTGAGTTAATTTTGCGAATATAATTTTTTGCTTTTCAATGAAAATGTCAAAATTATCACTGATCTTAACATTTTTATTCCCTATTACATCAACTAAGTAATCTTGATTTTTTTTTCTGCAAATCATACTTTCTAACAATATATCTAGTATCTACACTCTGAAGACATTGTTTTACCCTTTACAATCTTCATCAACATTTGTACTATTTTCAGACCAATGAAATTGCATCGTCATCTGGTGCCATTATCTCGTAACATAATTATATCAAAAAGTATAGTATAAAAATAGCTAGTTTTCTCCTATAATTATATATATTATAATATATTATATATATATATATATATATATATATATATAATATATATTATATATATATATATATATATATATATATATATATATATATATATATATATATATATAATATATATATATATATATATATATATAGATGAAAAGGTAATCTTTTGAAAGTTGTTACTTCGTTTTTTTCTTAAATAAGTGAGGAAAGAGAGATTGAAATGTAAAAGCAAAATAGTCTTATCCTAAGTAAAAAAAAGATTACTAAATTATGATTATTTTACTAAATTACTAAACTATGCTAAACTATTAATTAATAAACTCTACTGAGCAATTGCTTTTATTATAGTCTTTTATATCCTCTGTCCTTATGAACTCTTTCACTACACTATTTCTGTACAAAATAAGATGAAATATTTTTTTATATTATTATTATTATAATTATTATTATTATTTTCTTTTTTTTTAATAACGAGAGAGTTAAATCACAATTGAAATGTGAAATATTTGTTAACTTTTCATATGTTTATGAACCCAAATGAAAACGTTTAACAATACTACAATATATATATATACTCGTATATATATATATATATATATATATATATATATATATATATATATATATATATATATATATATATATATATATAATATATATATATATATGAGGAGGAGGACGCAACGCCGTTCGAAGCGATGTTAAATACACTCCACTGGGCATAACCTGAGGAATGAATGGATGGGCTAGACCATTCCATTTCATTCCGTTGCTCTTTGGTTCGTTTCTTTCCGAGTCTCGCCTTCTTAGAGGGTCTCTAGTGTACCCTTGTCTCATTCTGGAATTCCTATGCTTCCATTATCCCCCACCCATACCTCTCTCTCTTCACCGAAACAATCATTTTAGATGATTTCAATGTTCACAACCGTCGATGATTTCATACAGTTTTCATGATCCAGCTGGTGTACTCGCCTACCACTTTTCCATCCAGAACAACCTTGAGCAGTTGGTGCAACTCCCTACCCGTATCCCTGACGATCTTGGTGATGAACTCAACATACGTGGTCTTTTCTTAACCTCTAATATTTCTCATTATACTGTTGAACTCTTTCCTCCTTTGGTTTCATATCATCACCTTCTATTCTCTGTATCTTGTTCTGTCTTTTTAAGTCTTTCGAAAAAATGGCGCTTATGGGGAGGGTCCAATCTTAAAATAAATTTTATTATTGAAACGTATGAGCTGAAAATTTCAGTGTATATGCAATTTTCCCTGAAGTTCCACGTTCATTTCTGACATTTTTCTAAGATTCTAGAGGTTTGTAAGTTATTTGAACCCAAAGTTAAAAAAAATGAATAGCGGGGTCAAACCACAGGCCCACATGAGCTGAAAATTTAACTGAATAATCTTAGCCCCAATTTCTTGCATTAGTGGGAACAGATTTTTGATTTTACGTCTAGAAAATAAGATGTAAGCACTTGAATTTTTTCTTGAAAAAAAAAAAAAAAGTTTGCGAAAAACCTATC
>SEYY01002471.1:10000-35000 GCA_009176605.1 Armadillidium nasatum
AATTAATTAATATGGATGCTGTATATTAATAATTAAATAAAAAAAATGAAGAGATAATAATTAATAATATAACAAAAATAATAATTAATATATAATAATTTTAAATATTTTATTTAAAAAAATTGGAATAACAATTTTTGACTATATATTGGGCAAATAACAATTTTCCTATACTTCTGACAGTGTATTAGAAAATTAATAGATTTAGGAACACACACATATATTTAATAATATATTAAGGGCCGCAAGCGCCCCGCATGGCAGTCAACGTGTTAAAGAAAACAATTAAAATTAAATCGCATTTTATTTTAAATTATATAAATAAATATAGATTTCTTTCATTTACATGCAAATAATATTTTCCTCCTAACTTATATCAACTTATATTTGTGAACCTATTTGAACACACAGTTATATGTACTACTCAAAGTTCCAAATATTTTAAATAATAATAATAATAATAATAATAATAATAATAATAATAATAATAATAATAATAATAATATAATAATAATAATAATAATAATAATAATAATAATAATAATAATAATAATAATAATAATAATAATAATAATAATAATAATAATAATAATAAATAATTAATAATTAATTTAATTTTTATTATTATTATTATTATTATTATTATTATTATTATTAAGCAAACTAACATAGGGAATTTTCTTTTTATAACTATTACGACTATTCCTTAATTTTTTATCTAGAGAATACATATACACACGCACACACACACACACACACACACACATATATATTATATATATATATATATATATATATATATATATATATATATATATATATATATATATATATATATAATACATATAACTGCTATTTGAGGATTCGAACCAGGGCCTAAAAGATTGAAAATCCATTGTGCTAACCGCTACACCACCGATCGTTCAAAAGGAAATCAACCAGAATTGCTACTGACGTAACGCCTAGTGAATCAGCTCCTGAAGATCTCACTGATCTTTTGAACCATCGGTGGTGTAGCGGTTAGCAATGGACTTCCATCTTTTGGTTCGAATCCCCGAGCAGTTATATGTATTATACATATTAATTCCACGATAATAGTGGCTAATGAATTAATATTATATATAATATATATATATATATATATATATATATATATATATATATATATATATATATATATATATATATATAATATATATATATATATATATATATATATATATATATATATATATATATATATATATATATATATATATATATATATATATATATATATATATATATATATATATATATATATATATATATATATATATATATATATATATATATATATATATATATATATATATATATATATATATATAATATATATATATATATATATATGATGCACGGTCTATTTTTTTCATTAATTTCTGCAACATTCGCGGTCTGCACTCTAATTTCCACTTTGTTGAACATCACCTCTCTTCTTCTAGACCTCACCTCTTATTCTTGACCGAAACTCAGATGTTTGAGCGTTCTGATAGCAAACCCTATTCTGTTTCCTGCTACTGTCTCTATCCTCAATTTTCAGCCAAAGGCGGTTGTTGTGCATATGTGCGCAACGATGTCGTTTGTTCTCGTGTCTCTAATTTGGAGTCTTCCGAATTTTCCACCTTATGGCTTAGGCTCTCTTGCCACTCTACGACTAAATTCATTTGTTCAGTTTATTTATCTCCTAATTCTACTGACTATGCTAAATTCTTCGACTATTTAAACTCCAAAATAGAGCACATTCTCTCTTCTTCTCCTTTCTCTGAAATCATCATATTAGGTGATTTCAATGTTCACCACCGCCAATGGCTTTCTTCTAGTTCTCATGATACAGCTGGTGAACGTTGCCTTCCTTTTCGCTATCCAAAACGACCTTGAGCAGTTGGTGCAGCTCCCTACTCGTATCCCTGATCGTCTTGGAGATGAACCCAACGTTCTAGACCTTTTCCTAACTTCTAATCCTTCTCCTTATACTGTTAAACTCTTTCCTCCTCTGGGTTCCTCCGATCACTTCTTATCTCTGTATCCTCTTCTATCTCTTTCAAGTCTTCCGCAGGAAAGACCCCCTTCTACGGAAAGGAAACGCTTGTGGCACTTCGGTGCCGCAAGCTGGTCGGACTTGCGGTCGTACTTCTTTGATTTCCCGTGGAATGATTATTGCTTCCGTGGGAGGGGTCCCTCGGAGTGTGCAGAACGCATTACCGAGGTGATTCTCTCTGGCATGGAGGCATACATTCCATATTCTTTCCCTTCTACTAAACCTAACAAACCTTGGTTTAACTCTGCTTGTTCTCGTGCTATCCGCCGCAGGGATGCTGCCTTCAGGGATTACCGTCGTCTTCAAACTCCAGAAACTCACGCTACTTATATTTCATCCCGGAATCGTGCAAAATCTATCCTTCGTAACACTAAAAACTCCTTTCTCCGTAGAAAATGCAATAATCTTTCTGGTTCCTCTTCTTCACGTTCTTTCTGGCATTTTGCAAAAAATGTCAACTCTAACTTTGCTTCTTCCTCTTTCCCTCCTTTAATATCTTCCGACGGTACAACTGCCGTTTTACCTTCGTCTAAAGCTGAACTCTTTGCTCAAACCTTTGCCTCTAATTCAACCTTAGACGATTCCGGAGCTGTTCCTCCTCCTTCAACCCCCTCTAACTCAATTATGCCTGAAATTAGAATTTCTTCTAAAGATGTCATTTCTGCTCTCTCTGAGCTTAATACTAAGAAGGCGTACGGTCCTGATGGTATTCCTCCTGTGGTTCTCAAAACTTGTGCTTCCGAGCTTGCACCCTGCCTCGGTAAACTATTTCGTCTTTGTCTCTCTACTTCAACCTTCCCTTCTTGCTGGAAACGTGCGCTCATTCAACCTGTGCCGAAGAAGGGGGACCCCTCTCAACCCTCCAACTACCGTCCTATTTCTTTGACCTCCGTTCTCTCTAAAGTTTTCGAATCTATCCTTAACAGGAAGATTTGGAAACATCTCAATTCTTCTAATCTTATCTCTGATCGCCAGTATGGCTTTCGTAAGAAACGCTCTACAGGTGATCTTCTTTCCCTTCTCTCTGAATCTTGGTCCTCCGCTATTCGGCATTTCGGTGAATCTTTTGCTGTCGCGCTGGACATATCGAAAGCCTTCGATAGAGTCTGGCACAAAGCTTTGATTTCCAAACTTCCCTCTTTCGGTATCTATCCTTCTCTCTGTGATCTTCTCGCTAATTTCCTTTCCGGTCGTTCTATAGCAGCTGTTGTAGACGGCCACCGTTCATCCTTTAAATCTATTAACAGTGGTGTTCCTCAGGGTTCTGTACCTATCTCCAACACTTTTTCTACTTTTCATTAATGACCTTCTCTCTATCACCTCATCTCCTATCCACTCCTATGCTGATGACTCCACCCTTCATTATTCCTTCCATTTTGAAAAACGTCCCACCCAACAGCAGTTGATAGACTCGAAGAAGGGTAGCCTTGGAGCAACTAACCTCTGATCTTTCTCGTATTTCAAAATTGGGGCAGAGAAAACATGGTTGTTTTCAATGCCTCAAAAACTCAATTCCTTCATCTCTCCACTCGACACAATCTTCCACACAACTATGATATCTTCTTCGAAAACACACAACTCATGCCTTCATCTGTCCTTAATATTCTTGGTGTTTCTTTTTCTCGTGATCTTTCTTGGAAAGATCACATTACTTCTCTTTTCTAAACAAGCTTCTAAGAGGTTGGGTGTTCTGAGGCGCCTTCAGAATTTCTTCACGCCACCCCAGTTGCTTGCTCTGTATAGGGGTGTTGTTCGTCCCTGTATGGAGTATGCTTCGCACATCTGGGGTGGTTCCACACATACAGCTCTCCTAGAGAAGGTGGAGTCAAGGGCATTTCGTCTCATCAACTCTCCTGCTCTTACTAACTCTCTTACAATCTCTTTCTGCCCGTCGAATTGTTGCGTCACTCTCTCTTACTATCGCTATTACAACGGACACTGCTCTTCTGAACTCTCTCGTTGCATACCTCCTCCATTGAGAAGAGCTCGTGCGACACACGCCTTTCTACACATTCTCATCCTTTCTCTGTCCAACTCTCCGACCCCAGACTTAACCGCTATGCTCAGTCTTACATATACTCTACTGGTAAAGTCTGGAACACACTCCCTTCATCTGTTTTCCCAACTTCCTTTGACTTGCATACTTTCAAACGCCGTGTGTCTGGACACGTCGGCCACCATCGACCATGAATAGACCTTTCCCAACTCCGGTGGAATTTGGTAGGCCTCTGGCCTTTGCCCACCGGAGGAGACATAAAAAAAAAAAAAAAAAAAAAAAAATATATATATATATATATATATATATATATATATATATATATATATATATATATATATATATATATATATATATATATATATATATATATATATATATATATATATATCATAGTGTATTTAAAGACCTGAGTAATAAAAGCAATGAAAAATTACACATTACTTAACTGTAGAAAAAACAAAACAAAAAAAGAAACTTTTTTGCGTCTCTCTCTCTCTCTCTCTCTCTCTCTCTCTCTCTATATATATATATATATATATATATATATATATATATATATATATATATATATATATATATATATATATATATATATATATATATATATATATATATATATATATATATATATATATATATATATATATATATATATATATATATATATATATTGAAAATAAAAATAAAAATTGAAATACTTTCTAACATTCACAAACGGGGTCTACAATAAGAGCTTCATCAACTTCATAGTCTTTTTCGTCCTCATCGACCTCTTGACAGACACCACTAAAACTAATCAAAGAAAGGATCAAAATTTCAAGAAAGATCTTCATCGTCATTTTCAAAATTTCTGAAACTGAAGGAGAAATGGGTACAAAATGTTCGTTTCAAGTAATAAATGAGAAAAAAAAATGAATAAATAAATAAAAAATAAAATAAAATAAATTTATTGTTAGAAAGTTTCAAGCTATGATGTTTAGTTTTGAAAGAGAATATTGATTGCAGTATTTGATTGAAACATCATTCATTATATTAACATTTCAATTAATTATCACGTGGTTTTGAGTTTGAGTTTTACTTGGCTCGTACAAGTCCCCTTTTTCAGTTAAAAAACTAAATTTTACGAAAATAAATAAATGAATGAGTAAATAAATAAATATGTAATAAAATAAATAAGTAAATAAACAGAAATTAAATTATTAAACAAAAATTAAATTAATAAATATTTTTTTTGAGTTCATTTTGTCAAAATAATTTTTTGCTTTTTTATATAGAACATATCAAAATTATCACGTACACCTTAACATTTATTTTCTACTTTATATCAATTAAATGAAATTAAAAATTAATTTTTTTTTATGATGGAGGTTCTTAATGACATTGTTCTGCAAGTATTAATAGAACACCTTTTAAGTCATATTATCAAATAATCTATCTATATTATACAGACACAGAAATAACTCATAATCTTCAATGGCGTTTTTCCTATTCCATGAAATTCCAACGACATCTGATGTTACTTTCTGTATTCTGTGAAGTGCCATATTATAAAATGGAAGTACTTTCTCTCCCGCGTCTATTATATAACGAATGTTATATAGAAAATTAACAAAGATTAAAAAAAAAAATGATCTTTTGAAATTTAATTCGTATTTTTTTATAAATGAACAAAGACGAATTGAAACCAAAACTAAAATATTCTTATTCTAAATAAAAACGTTAGCAAACTTTGAAATACCTCCTGAGCAATTTCTTTTATTATGCTTTTTTCGATAGATCTTTCTCTCTTTCTCTCTCTCCCTCTTCGCCACTTCGCCACTTCGCCACTTCGCTACAAAGTAGAGAGTAAAAATAGTTTTCCCTTTGTCGCTTTTTTTTTTTTTTTTTTTTTTTTTAAATTTTTTTTTTTTATGATGTGAAATATTTGTCAACTTTTCAGTGTTTAGTAACCAAACTGTAAACGTTTAATAATATTAAATAAGTTTTATAATATATATATATATATATATATATATATATATATATATATATATATATATATATATATATATATATTATATATATAATATATATATATATATATATATATATATTTAGGATGGAGTGAAGTATCGGCATATTTTCCGATACTGTATCGGTATCGGTATCGGTATCGACCTTTTCAGTATCGGTATCGGTATCGGCAAAATTTTTGGATAAGAGTAAAGTATCGGTTTCGGTATCGGTATCGGTAGTAGTATCGGCAAGTATCGGCATATTTTTAGGTATCGGGTATCGGGTATCGGTATCGGTAAAAATTTTGGTATCGCTCCATCCCTAATATATATATATATATATATATATATATATATATATATATATATATATATATATATATATATATATATATATATATATATATATATATATATATATATATATATATATATATATATATATATATATATATATATATATATATATATATATAGTGATGTGACGATTAATCGTCATCGTTAAAATCGACATATTTTTTCACAATCTCCATCGTCAATTTTCTGCCGATTATTTTGACTATTACTCGACATATATATTCGCTGCTCCAACCTCTTATATTGAGAGTGAAAAGCTGCTTAGTAGAGGGGGCAAAATATATTAAGAAAAAGATTGTTTCTACATCATAATTTAAGAACTCTAATTTTAAATTACTAGAATTTTGCAAATCTGTCTATGTTCTCACATATTTTATATTTTTAAAATCAATGTTCTGAAGATACTACAGGATGTTCCACTTGGTCTCGGCCTCTGATATATATATATATATATATATATATATATATATATATATATATATATAATATATATATATATATATATATATATATATATATATATTATATATATATATATATATTATATATATAAAGTACAAGTCATAAGTTAGTAAAATTTGCCAGGAACCAACCTTGATGTATGAGAATCGACACTGACAGCAAAACAAGGGTTGAAAGTGATCGTCATTTATACTAAGGCATACCTGCACACTCTCTTCCATATTACAAAAGATTGCCTCCGAGAAGTCCCTTGGAATTGATGCTAATCTTCAAAGAAGTTTTCATTTTCGTACACATTCACGTTGGACGTATGATAAGTGGCTCGACCTCTTATAATTCTATCTCACTTTTCACATACCAAGATTTGTTCGTTGCAAATTTTTTAATTTATGATCAGTACTTTAATACCTATAAGAACATATCTATGGCTGAGGGCGAGTGGGACACCCCTATATTATACTTTATATTATATTATACTAAAATTACTTGTATTTTTACATTGTGTTTTTACAAAGAAAAGCAATTAAATTATTCATCATTATAGAATTGTTAAATTTATTAAATTTTATTAAAATAATTAAAGTTTTTAGAATATACTTTTCCAACTTTTTTCGTCGTCGACATCGTCGTAGGCAAAAAAATTCTTAATTGTTTTGTCACTAATATATATATATATATATATATATATATATATATATATATATATATATATATATATATATATATATATATATATATATATATATATATATATATATATATATAATACTGTATATCATCTCTTTTTCACCATTCCATCGCTAATACTGGAGAGAGGAGACAGAGGGTTTGAAGGACTGAGGGGGATACATTTAGGGGTAAAAAAAAAAAGGGTAGAAGAGATGCACCAGAGATATGGAGATAAAAATTAGAAAAAGATTCATATATTTTCTTGTCAGGTTAAATAAAGATTCTACAACTTTCAAGCAGCAAAGTCAGTTCTATTTTTTTTTATTTATTTATTTATTTATTTATTTTTTTTTTTTCAGATCACCACCACTCACGGGCAGAGCCCCTTTTAAAGGAGGGGGCAATATTTTTATTTCTTGATTTGTCAAGAAATCATAGCCAATAGTAAAGACGACCCTATAGACCCTAATCACTTCTCCATCATCACATAAACCTACCAACAACTCGACTTAAAAATACTAGAATCCATTCATATTTCCAGTCTCAAGCCGTCATTTAAGCAATGACAGATGTCCTTTTCAGTTGCTCCAATTCTAAATATGTTCATCTTGTTCTGGTTAAAAAAAGTGCCCTCTGTTATTAATTTATTATTTATCTTGCAAAATATTTTACCATCGAAGATTTATATAATACTAAATAACTTTAAGATCCTGATGATGGGAAAGAGAAGATTCCCGAAACGTCGTTTAATATAAGTGTTTTCGAATTCAATAAAACAACTGAATTTATTTAAGAATTTTATTTATCGCCATTATGTTCCGAGCTTTTGTGCTGCTTTTTATTATTATTATTTTTATTATTATTATTATTATTATATTATTATTATTATTATTATTATTATTATTATTATTATTATTATATATATATATATATATATATATATATATATATATATATATATATATATATATATATATATATATATATATATATATATATATATATATATATATATATATATATATATATATATATATATATATATATATATATATATATATATATATATAAATATATTGAATGACAAAGAAATCTGACAACAATAAACGAAGATGATCCTTTGAAGTTTTTCTCGTTTTTTTTTTTTTTTTTTTTTTTTTTTTTTTTTTTTTTTTTTTTAAATAAATAAATAATGAAAGACAAATTGATACCAAAATCAAATATTTTTAACCAAAATTAAAAGATTAGGAAGCTTTTTAATGCCTTCTGAGCAGTTTTTCCTTATAGTCTTTCTGGTTCTATTTTCTTTTGAATTCTTTCTGCCACAGAAAAGAAAGTGAAAATATTTTTCACTTCTAAAATTTAATTTTCATGAGCGAATAAATTAAAGCCCAAAAATTGAAACGTGCAAAAATATATCAACATTTCGTGTTTATTAATTTGATTGAATATATATATATATATATATATATATATATATATATATATATATATATATATATATATATATATATATATATATATATATATATATATATATATATATATATATATATATATATATATATATATATATATATATGCGTGTGTGTGTGTGTGTGTGTGTATGTGAGCTAATATAAATATTAAAATTTTGTTTTGTAAATAGGTTTCAACCGATTGGCGTCGACGATTTTCTGTGTCGACGATTTGTATACACGCTATTAGCAAAATTTTGTCTCACGTCCAAAACATCGACATCTTGTTTTGTTTTAAAGCAAAATAGTCGACAACATTTTTTCAAACACATCCCAATCGTTGAAACAATAAATGATATATATATATATATATATATATATATATATATATATATATATATATATATATATATATATATATATATATATATATATATATATATATATATATATATATATATATATATATATATATATATCACTACCGTGGCTCAAACGGTAGAGTGATTGACTCACGTGCTTGAGGGTGCCGATTCGATCTCACTTGGGGATCTAAGTTAAATACTACCTAGGGAAGTTCTTCTAGAATGGGGCAATACCCGTGAGATTTGAACCTTTTTAATATATATATATATATATATATATATATATATATATATATATATATATATATATATATATATATATATATATATATATATATATATATATATATATATATATATATATATATATATATATATATATATATATATATTCCAGTTCCAATAATTATTCATTTATTTTTTTATTATCTCAGAAACAAGAAAAGTTTCTTGTGAAAAGTTTTATTGAAGAAGTTTTTCTGAGTACTTACTACATCTCACCAAAATGTTTTTGTCGTTTCTCTTCCCAGTTTGATCTTTGTTTCAAACTTTTGCTATCAATGAGACTTAATCTTTCATTGCTTTCTTTATTCATATCTTCAGTTATCACATAATTATTATTATTTTAAAAATTCAAGGAAAGTCATATGAGGAAATTGAAGTTTCTTTAAATTGTGAGAACTTTGAGGAACAGTTTTAGAGAAAATCCTTTTCAAATTCTGTTCTATCAATAAGTGTTTAAACTTGAATTATTGTGATGAGAATAAAATAAAAATTATAATGTATCAATAGGAAAAAAGTTGTGGTCAAAGTATTTTGGAAAAAAAATTTCAACAAATTAAAAAAGGAAAAAAAAAATTTCCAGCCAAATATTTTTGGTGGCAACATTTTTTGAGGATACATATCAAAACATCCCCAGAATAATTTTGTAGATATTGTATTCTGTCAGTGTTCCTCAAAGTTTAGTCTAGAAAGAAAGGTCTTTGGATCTCCGAAACGACTGATACTATATGCAGAAATTTTACATTTTATATGCAAAAATGCATATCTCGACTAATCATGAACCACTATAAAGTTGTACGAGTATTTTTTTTTTTTTTTTTTTTTTTTTTTTTTGTGACAAACTTTTTGGAATAAAATTTTTAATTGAGATCTTTGTGAAGGAGACATTATATATATATATATATATATATATATATATATATATATATATATATATATATATATATATATATATATATATATATATATATATATATATATATATATATATATATATATATATATATATAGTTGACAAACCCTATGCACGTGTGCTGTTTTACACAAATATATAACCGCAGAGTAAATTAAACAAAAGTTAAAACCAAAAATTTGTAAAACAAGAACAAAGCAATTCTAGTTTACAAGATCCCTTGCAGAGACTGTAACAAAATTTAAATAGGAGAAACTGCAGATATATCGAGAAGAAGGTACCAACATGTTTATTCTCTTCGAATTGAAGATGAGAACTCGGCGTTACATAAACACCAAACCTTACAAGAACAAAGAGTCGAAATAGGAAGCATGTGATTGATTGAAGCTGAAAGTGATGTCAATAGAAGACAATTAATGGACGTTTTTCTTATTAAAAATTTTAAAAATTATAATTATTGTAATAATTATTTGTTAGATGATTTTGCTAATTATGTTTTAAAATTTTTTCTAAACTTTCAATATTCATAAAGTCTCAATAACAATATCGTCTGATAAAGCAACATTATATATATATATATATATATATATATATATATATATATATATATATATATATATATATATATATATATATAATATATATATATATATATATATATATATATATATATATATATATATATATATATATATAATAATAATAATAATAATAATAATAATAATAATAATAATAATAATAATAATAATAATAATAATAATAATAAAAAAATAAAAATACATGTTAATTTATTTATTATTTGTTACATCGATACTAGAGTAAATTTCCAATTTAACATTTCATCAATAATAAACCTATTTTATGAGAGATTTATTTTACTATTTGCTTTGCAGCAATCTGGGTAGCGTTTTCTAGGATTAGTAGAAAGGTGAATTAATGATCCGTGGATTTCATCTTCATTGGCTTCACACCTATTATATATGTATATATATATATATATATATATATATATATATATATATATATATATATATATATATATATATATATATATATATATATATATATATATATATATATATATATATATGCTATTGCACTGGAACCAACAACCTTTAAGATGGTAAGCCTAGCGCGCTGACCACTCTGCTACGGCAGTACAAAAGAAAATCGCATTGGAACTTGCTCATGATTTACATTCACGACGTCAAGCCAAAAAAGACTCCCCCGACTGCAACACGAGCAAGTGGCAACGGGGTCAAAGATCGAGTCCATCACATAAATAGTCTGTGAGAGGTAATAGCTGACTTTAAAATCTTGTATATAACTGTCTGTCGACTCGACCTATGGCCCCGTTGTCCGTTGCTCGTGTTGCAGTCGGGGGAGTCCCTTTTGTACTGCCTTAGCAGACTTACCATCTTAAAGGTTGTTGGTTCGAGTCCAATAGCAGACATTAATTTTCTATATAGAAATAGTCTGTGAGATGTTATAGCAGACTTTAAAATCTTATATATAAATATATATATATATATATATATATATATATATATATATATATATATATATATATATATATATATATATATATATATATATATATATATATATATATATATATATATATATATATATATATATATATATATATATATATATATATATATATATATATATATATATATATATATATATATATATATATATATATATATATATATATATATATATATATATATATATATATATATCAACGACAGGATCGGATCATGGGAAGAGAACTAAATGCAAGGACGACAGGACTAGCCATCCGGCCTTGTGATTTCTCTGTCAACGGCTTGAAACTACTCCAGAACCAGCATTGGGAACCATTGCTCGGAGAAGCACAATCTTTTGAAGACCCCTGGAAGAGAGTGTTTGGAGGTTGGTTTGAGAACGATGCTGGTCCTACTGAAAGGGTGAAAACCCTACCTGAAGAGTCTGGATAGGACTCATGGACCGGCATGGGGACCGGCGAAGCCGAAGAACTTGATCTTTTGGAGGGCTCTGGGAGAACTTCTTCAAGCAGATGGGGAAAGATCCTGGTTCCACTGACAGGGTAAAAACCCTTCCTGGGAGAGGATATAGATATATATATATATATATATATATATATATATATATATATATATATATATATATATATATATATATATATATATATATATATATATATATATATATATATATATATCAGTCCTGTCGGTTTATCGTATAGTATTATCAGAGATCTTATTGAAGCATTCCATTGTTTCTTTTCGTACAATGCTTTTATTTTAATTATAAATCATTATTTTCTATGAAGGAAATCCTATAATACAGGAGCTCTCAATCCGGGGGGAGCGCCACCCTGAGGAGGCATGCCATCCTTCTCATTAGATAAAATATAAAGGAAAAATATAATTATAAAACAACATTAAAGTTGGAAAGTTAATACAGTACCTAAAATCACAATATATATATATATATATATATATATATATATATATATATATATATATATATATATATATATATATATATATATATATATATATATATATATATATATATATATATATATATATATATAAAGGTGTGAGAGGGCTTGACCTCGTACAATAGTATAAAATGGGACATGGACCACAAAAGATTGAGAATCCGTTCCTTAATACATCAGTAGAGAGTTAATAGTATAATAGTTTCATTAGAAGAATATAATATCATGTATTATTTTTTAAGATTAAATAATTAAGAATCTATTTATAAAATTAAAATATCATTAGTAAAAAGAGTTGTCCTTATCGCTACAAATATATATGACCTTTTTCATTTTATGTTCCGACCGGAATCTTTGTTAAAAATGAATTTATTACTAATTTTTAAGGTTTACATCTGCTTAATTTAGATTTGAAATGATTTTTATTATAGTTTTTCTTCTTAATAAAATGCTAAGTTTAGCTTAATTTAGCATTATCCAGCTGGATTTAGCTTCTTTTATTATGACAGGGTAGGTTAGAAAAGGTAAAGATAGATTGTTTAAGTTAGGTTAGATTAAATTAGGTTAGGTAAAGCTAAGTTAGGTTAGGTTAGCAGGAAAGTGCAAAAAAAAATTAAAATTAACATTTTTCGCAAAATATTTTTAGTGAAAATTACTAAAATACAATTTAAACATATATATATACCATAAAATATCGTAATATACTCATTTTTAACAAATATATCTGTGGGAACATGAAACGGTAAGATTCATATATATATATATATATATATATATATATATATATATATATATATATATATATATATATATATATATATATATATATATATATATATATATATATATATATATATATATATATATATATATATATATATATATATATATATATATATATATATATATATATATATATATATATATATATATATATATATATATATATATATATATATATATATACTTACGAATTTGTAGTTAAAACAAAGCTTTTTCCTTCTTTACGGCATTCGTACTTCTTGCAATCTCCAAGATAACTTGCTCGCTCTTGCCCAACCCCAAGAATTAATAAATTGTCTTTTCCAATTTTAGTCACACATTTGTTTGGATAATCTAAATTTAAATTAACAAATTTTATTCTGGTTTAAACTGATGTTAAAATTAAGCACTATGTATTTTGTATTTTATTTGTAAAGAAATAATTTTTGTATAAGACTATAAAAAAACTTTAGAATCTTATAATGTTACTCATATTTCGTTCTAGAAATGTGGCAAAAATCTATACTTCCTAACAATTAAAAACTCTTTACGATCTAAAAAATACAATAATTTTCCTGGCTACTCTTATTCAAGCTTTTTTTCTGTCGTATGGCAAAAAAAAAAGTCTATTCTAATTTTGATTCTTCCTCTTTCTTTCATTTTCTTTCTCTGATTACTCAGCTGACTTTCATTCTTTTGCTAAAGCTGAATTCGTTAAAGACCAATAATTGAATGATACTTTAGAATATTAATTTCACTTTAGGAGACCCTCCTTCTCCACCCCTTCCAGTTCTTTTATTCCTATTAAAGTGGGCCTTAACATAGTATAAGTATTACTTAGTACAATTAAGATATAGGAATTTTATCTGCTTATTTGCATGACCTTGAAATGTTTTGTAGTCTTAGCTCCGCCTATTTTCAAACAAAAGTATTAAAAGCTACTTTGCTACATATGACGTATAAGTGACGTCATAAAACCTGGTGCCTATTTTACTAATATATATATATATATATATATATATATATATATATATATATATATATATATATATTATATATATATATATATATATATATATATATATATATATATATATATATATATATATATATATAATAATAGCTAATAAAATTATAATGGTTTTATTTTTATTATAAAAAAAAAAAAAAAAAAAAATAAAAAAAAATTAAAAAAAAAAAAAAAATAAAAAATATAAATTATATATATATATATATATATATATATATATATATATATATATATATATATATATATATATATATATATATATATATATATATATATATATATATATATAATGGGAAATACAAAAAACATAATCTGGTACAAAGTTTTTAAATTTGGAAATTTGGCAACGCTTTTCTTGACATTTTTGTTTTTGTTTAAATTTCAAAGAAACCTGATTTGTGATTGGTCATGAAAACAAAAACTATCTGTTATTGGAGTCGGGCAATCTAATGACGTAAAAAAATAATTAATATTTGATTTCAATAATAAGCATTATTTTACATATTATTTCTAAAAAAAAGATTTAATTAGATTTTAAATGATTAAAAGAAATACAATTTGCTTCTTGAGGGTGTTTATTAAAAAAAAAAAAAAAATAGGCATACACAAAAAGTGCATCACTCTCAATCAGAAAATTATAACATTTATTAATCCTACTAAGTAATACTTATACTATGCCTTAATCTCTCCTAAATATGCGATTTTTGCCCTCTCTGTTTTATACTGAGAAGACGTAAGGTATTAATGGTATCCCTATTCTCAAAATTTGTGCTTCCAAGCTTGCACCCGCCTTAACTGTTTGTTTCATTTCTCCCTTCAACTTAAGGAGAGAGTAAGGGAAGCAAAATAGAGTAATACAATTGTTCCACAGGTAGAAAGAGATTGTAGTGAAACAGTGTGAGCTAGTGTTGACAAGGAAAAAAACTCTAGATTTCTCCCTTTCAATGAGATTTGTATGAGTGGAACAACTCCAGATATATGAAGCAAGGTCATGAGATAAGGAAATACAAAAAATGCTAAGGAATGTGCAGTGCTTGAGTTGTGTGTTTTCGGAGATGTTGGAGTTATGTGGATGATTATTTTGAGTAGATAGATGAAGGAGCAGAATTTTTAAACCAATTAGAAAGACTTTCTCTGCCTTAGTTCAAGATACGAGAAATAACTAAAGAAAGTTACTCCAAAACTATTCTATTTGATGTTGGTTAAGGCACCTTTCAAAGTAAAAGGTGTAATGTGCAGTATAGAGTCTTCAGCATATGCATGGATAGCTGATGAAGTGATGGATAGTTCATTAAAGGAAAGTAAAGAGTTGGGGATAAAATGATGCTTGAAGGAAACCTTTATTAAAATATATTAAGGATGAATAATGGCAGTCTATAATAACTACTATAAAGCAACCGGAAAGGAAATAAGAAGGAAATTTTCAGAAAGAAAGATCTGGTGCTCGGCCTCAAAGGGCAATGGGATACAGTGTGAAAATTGTGGTGCTGGCCAAACCCTACATTGCATTATTTTGTTTTTGACAAAACATAATTTTCTCCTATAAGTGCATCTCTTTCTTACTAAGATTCTTATTAAGACTTAATATAGACAACAGAATGTTCATAATAAGGTGCTGAATTGATCCCTCACGAAGATCCTACCAAGAAAGTTCCCCTCCTATAGCAGGGTATCACCTTTGAGGTGAAAAAAAAATCTTTTCATACAAAATCAATTTTGAAAATTAACGCTCTTACCTAAATCCGGAGTCAAAACTGAAAGATGCTTTTCCACTTGACAGAACGCAATAGAGCTAACCAACAAAAGGTTCATTGCAATCAAACTGGGGTTCATCATTGTTCAAATTAAAAGCTGAAAGTTAAAAATAAATGAAAAAATATTAAAATTTTTAAAAATAAAGAGAGAAAAATTGTTCTCATTAATTCAGTTTCCCCCCTCCTAAAAAAAAAATAATAATAATAATAAATAAATAAATAAAAAATGAACTATGTAATTTTTTAACTAATATACTCTTTACAGTATATATATATATATATATATATATATATATATATATATATATATATATATATATATATATATATATATATATATATATAATATATATATATATATATATATATATATATATATATATATATATATTCAATTATCAACAGATCACAGATAGAGAGCCCCATTCGAGGACAGGGTGTAAAATAATAGTAAAAGCTTTAAAAATAAAACCATATTCAATGCTATAATGTCCACACAAAATTCGTGTGTAGACTCTGCACCCCTTATTCTGCTGGGGCATCGTAAAGGTGTTGGCATACGAGTGGTTGGTTCCCTCGAGCATTTGCCGCTGAAGTATCTATAGGAAATAAACGCACCAAATGTCTCGTCTGAAGCAAATTAAAAGATCAGGTGACTAGGGTAGTACGGTACAGTTTAAAAACTAAAAGCCCTTTAGCCTTTGATTCGACAATATCCAAAACAAGCGTGAAACCTGAGCCCTTCCAGATAAGGGGGCATAATCAACACAAGGGAGAATAATGAATAACTGGGAAGATGATAAAAAAATCTCGCAGTCCCAACAGAACTTCCATTTTTAAGGCCTTCTTAGCAACTGTTGCTATTTAAAGGTTTCCAAAACATTTTTGTGGGTTTATTTTAAGACCAAGTATATTTATATTGTCAACAGGAGAGAAATGAGAACCATCGAAAGAGATGGAAACGTTTAAAAGGTGTTACTGAAAGGGGAGATTTGTAAAAATTTGGTTTTAAAAAAGTTGAATATCACAAGGTTGATTCAACCCCACTGGGAAATTTAATCCAAATCAGAAGAATAAATTAGCAAACTGAAGTCGTAAAGGAATTTTACATGCAAAAGTGAGAGTAGATTTGAAATGAATAGAAGAATGAAGAGTTAAATCACCAGCGTACCAAAGAATAGAGTTAGATCGATAACTGAGAAGTTCATAAATGAAATTAGAAGTAGAGTAGGAGATAAACAGAACCACTTTGAACACCAATATTCACAAGAAAGGAAGAAAAGATCACTCCATCAACAACAGTCGATATGGAGCAATTTGAAAAAAAGCTAGACATAGGTAAGTATAGAGAATTAAGCTAGCTTGGAAAGGGGTGACTTATGCCATACCTGATCGCATATCTTAGATATGCATGCGTACCACACAAGATTCTCCCCTACCAACCCACTCCCCATAAATAGAGTTTAAGATATTAAATCTAGAAGAGGGAAAGTATATCGCCAGTACATCTCGAGAACCTAAACCATTCTGATGATCAAAAAAAAATTGGAGTTGAGAAGGCCTTCAAGAATATCAGACAGAATGCAAAGAAGAGCAATAGGGCCATTGTTGGAAAAATCAGAGAGGTTTCCTTTCTTAGAAAAAGGTTGGACATTTAAGCGCTTCCAACGCTTATGGAAACTGCTTATATTGAAACATAGAGTAAAGTTGAATGAAGGACAGCAACAGATCTGAAGCATACTCCTTCAAAACTTAGGAAGGGATATGATCCAGGTCGATTGCCTTTATAATTTTATAATCCTTGATTCCTTTTACACAACTTGGCATTTCCTCTTCTTTTATTATCCTTGATATTTCCTAACCTAATAATTTTTCTTTTCAAACAAGTTTCTGGGTCAAACAGGTAAAAAAAAAAAAAAAAAAAAAAAAAAAAAAAAAAAAAAAAAAAAAAAAAAAAAAAAAAAAAAATATATATATATATATATATATATATATATAATATATATATATAATATATATATATAAAATAATTTCCTCATTTCACCTAACTTATTATGGCCGTCTTCCAAAATCAGAAGGTTATATTTGCATATGTTTTAGTTTCATTCGCTCACACCTCCTACTGTAGTGTTAAGCAAAATTTATCATATATATTTAGTAATTTTTGGGTTGACTAAGTGTTTTCGTCTCAACCTGTGCTCTCTCTCACTAAAACTGCACAATTTATTTATTTCTACACACGAAACTTTTAGATCGATCCCTTTAGATTCTCTCTGTTACAAGAGGCACTGTTTTTCTGAATCTTTTAGTCGTATACTTTTCCAACTCCATGAAGTCAAACCTAACCAATGTTCTAATTCTTTCAAATATTCTAGCAATCAATTACAGTTTTTCCTTTCTTTTATTTAAGCAAACTAACACAATTTAATGCACTATGTATCTGGACATGTCGGCCATTGATATATATATATATATATATATATATATATATATATATATATATATATATATATATATATATATATATATATATATATATATATATATATATATATATATATATATATATATATATATATATATATATATATATATATATATATATATATATATATATATATATATATATATATATATATATATATATATATATATATATATATATATATATATATATATATATATACTCTCTGTTCAAATTAAAAGCACAAAAAGAAATGTTAAAAAGTTTGAGTTTCGTTCGTTAGCTGTAAAGTTTTCCATAAAAAAGCTAAACAACTCGGCTTATTTAAAAACACTCTTTTCTCTTCTCTCACTCTCTCTCTCTCTATCTGTCTCTCTCTCTCTCTCTCTCTCTCTCTCTCTCTATATATATATATATATATATATATATATATATATATATATATATATATATATATATATATATATATATATATATATATATATATATATATATATATATATATATATATATATATATATATATATATATATATATATATATATATATATATATATATATATATATATATATATATATATATATATATATATATATATATATATATATATATATGAGAGAGAGAGAGAGAGAGAGAGAGAGAGAGAGAAATTTTTTTTGAGAAACGATGCCCACCTGTATATATATATATATATATATATATATATATATATATATATATATATATATATATATATATATATATATATATATATATATATATATATATATATATATATATATATATATATATATATATATAATTTTTTGCTTGATCGCGGTGGTCAATTGGCTACAAAGAAAGTCGAACCAAAATGTAACGAACTAAAAAATAACGGAATAAAAATAACGGACCCATATTCGGTACGCTACATCAATGAAAAAGTGACGAGTCTTACTTACCACATTACTCTAAAACTAGTTCCGTTGGTAACGGAGTAACAGAATAGCGGAATAACAGATAGGTCTCTCTCTCTCTCTCTCTCTCTCTCTCTCTCTCTCTCTCTCTCTCTCTCTCTCTCTCTATATATATATATATATATATATATATATATATATATATATATATATATATATATATATATATATATATATATATATATATATGTAACTTCCTAATACCATTTTTGGGGGTTTCACGGGACCCCTAGGGAGCCCCGTCCCCAAACTTGAGGCCAATTTCAATGGGTTGATATCCCCCCAAAACGGTGTCAGGAAAGAGCGTGAGGTCAATTTGAGCAGAGTGAATTGCATTGCAAATCAAAATCACATTAGGCTCAGGTTGCCAGATTTAGCTACCTAGAAAAAAATGTGACACCCCCGAAATTGCTTACCTTACTACTTATATATATATATATATATATATATATATATATATATATATATATATATATATATATATATATATATATATATATATATATATATACCGGCTCCGTAGCTCGAACGATCGAGCACTCGCCAAGCAAGCGAGAGGTTCAAGGTTCGAGGCCTGGTCGGAGTTGAGAAATTTAGGCAGTTCTCTCTTGCGCTTAGCCGCGCCCACTTATGCATAATAAGTTCATCTGTGGAATGCTTGCTAGGTGGGATCAAAGTCGGCATTCGTGATAGACCTGACCTGTCAGTGGATTTTTGCTGTTGCCCAGTGAAACCCTTCGTTTATCCTCGAATGAAGATAAGAAGAGAGTAAATGTAAACTTCGGAAAATACAAGAATCTAAAATCTTTAAATTAAAAACTTGAAAAATTTAAAAATAAAAGATTTTAAATTTAAAAATTTAAGAAAAAGGGAAATTAAAATATTTAATTGAAATTGAGAAAATTATAAAATTGGATAGAACTTGTATGGTTATTTATCGATGGGTTTAAGTTCTTTATAAATAAGAACTCCAAAATCCTGCCGTCATTATAACAACTGTTTATTTGCCTTCACTATTTTATCTAGTGTATATACTAGATATATTTTAAGTTTTCCTTTATATTGGAGAAGTTCTCCTTCATATGGGTTTGTAAAGTTGGTTTATTTTTTGTGTCGATATGGCGCTTTCAGTTTGGTACCTAAACAAACTGCAGGTTGAAAAATAAGCACTTTTCCAAATTTATCGTTGCGTTCAGACGTTTTTATAAAATATAAGTGTTATTTTGCTTGTTCGTTACAAGTCTTCAAGTTCAAAATTCAAATTAAGGTATGAGGTTATATATTATTCTTATTCACCCCTTTCTTACTATCCTTTCAATCGACTGTTACTCAAATACATACCTCTATAGCGTTCTAAAATATATTAAAGTTAAATATTAAGGAACTTCAACAAAGCAACATTTCTTCGGAAAAATCATAATAAGTCTCCTCTTATTATTTTTTTGTAACATTAATTGTGACCCTTTTCATTCAGGTCTTTAAATAAAAACTGAGCAAAATTCAGCTCTATGTAAGTTTTTATATCATTAACTAAATCAATAGGTTTTACTCTTGAAAAGTTATCGTTTAAAATAGGGTACTTTAATTGAAAAACATGGTCCCGAATAACAGAAGTCTTAGGATTTGTCAATAGTAGAAAAGTTCTGAACGAGAGTCAACTACGTTTCAAGATCCGTACTGTAAGTTGAAGGAAAGTTTCTCCTATGTAGCAAGCTTTACAGAGAACCTCAATAACTTTGAGATTCGTTCTTTTGTATGAAATAATGAACGTATATTAAAAGGGTTGTATAAAATAAATTTAAAATTAATGCATGGAAATATAGGAGTCAAAATTTCTTTTAGTGGGTTAGTCAAATCTGTAGATTTGGGACCCAGAAAGAGAAATTTCAAATATACAACCATTTTAGGAGCAAAAAATTTTGAGATCTATGGGAGAAAAATATTATTAAGATAAAATGCTAAAATTTTGTCCAATATTCGAGGGGAGAAAAGTTGCTAATAAAAATTTTTCCTCAAATGACATTTCCTTATGAAAGTTTAGCCAGTTGGAACATATTTTGTGTGCTCTATCAATTTCACATAAAACACTGTTTAATTTAAAACGCTATGTAATAAAACTGAAGAAATTAGTATTCAAAATAGTAGAGGAAGGCTTACGATATGCTGAAGTGTGAAAACCATTTGTTTTACTTTCTACAAGAATGTCTAAAAAAGAAAGGTGGCTATTATTCTATTATAGGGTAAACTTTATAAAAGCTATGGGTTTAAGCTTTTACTTAAAGACCTGAAAGAGAAGGGTCGTAGTTAAATTTACAATTAAAAAAGGAAAGAAGACTTACTATTGATTTTTTTCAAAAAGATGGTTTTCTCTTGAAGTTCCCTCTTATACGAATTCCATATAATTAAGAACATTAAGCAGTTATATTTTTGAGTAGAAGGCAAAAGATATGACAGTTAGAAAGATTAGAAAAAAGAAAATATATAACTCATACCTATTTCTTCGAATTTTGAGAACTTGTAATAAATAAGCGAAAGAACTTACATTTTTGACGTCTAGACCTTACCATGAATTTTAAAAAAGTGAGAGAGCGTGCTAACCAGCCGTTTGTTGAACAACAAAATGATACATATCGATACAAAAAACAAACCAACGACTCTACAAACTTCAATCAATGAGAACTTAAATTAAAGACAAAATAATACACTAGATAAATAAGATAAAATATATACACAGATAAATTAGTGAAAGCATATACAGTTTTTATAACTTTGGTATAGGTTCGGAGGGACGGCTGTTGTTCTTAGTTGGTGAGGTCCTCTCTCCAAAATGAAATAAACAAACATCTATCGGCCCATAGTCATCGTTCACGTGAAAATAGTTTATGTGAAAATATGATCATTTTAGGGTCTTAACTGAAAGAGGAGCACAAAAAAATAAATTGTCCCAGTTTTTGCTAACCCTATATTACAATCAAGTAAGTAATACGTATCACATACTTTAATAGAAACCACAACGGTTCTAGGCTAGGTGGTTGTGGATCTTTTTTGCTGGTAACGTTCAGTAACAGTGGTAGTATGTTCTGAATTTTGTTAGTGTATTCATACATACCATGGTGTAAATTTAAGCAAGTTAAAATGTTATTTTTCAATTTTTAATTTTCTACTCTAAGGTGAGGGGAATCTGTGGCCATTGTGTGTGTTGTATATATATATATATATATATATATATATATATATATATATATATATATATATATATATATATATATATATATATATATATAAATGTATTTATACAGTTTACATCTTTGTTTTTTGAAAAAAAATTGAGAAAATATGAAACTGTAAACAGTTAGTGTAAGTTAATGATACTTTGGTTAAAATTGATATTTTTTTAGGATATTGTTATCTGCCTACATTGCCAAAAGACGTCAGTATGTTTAATATAGTCAGCCTAACTATATTTTTTTTGGTAATGGTAGTGTTCACAGTAGTGGATTTTTTTTATATAAGACCAGGTTGCTGAAACTAATAATATACCTACGCTTTGTGAGTTTAACTTAAGGTGACCATCTATCCTGATTTTTATCGGGACAGTCCCGATATTGTAAGCTGTATTCCAATTTTTTTAAGAGGGTAAATCGGGACGGATAATAGTATTTTATCCAACTTTTGTTTAAATTAGATATCAAAAATGTATCTTTTTTTTTGGTAGAATGTCCTTAATTAATAAACCATATGACCGTATTTAATCTTTATATTAAAAATCACCCTTCTTTATACATCCCTTAAAACCCTTACAAGCAGGGTATTTTTCAATATTCCGAAGCGTCCCGATTTTTGGTAAAAAATATGGTCACCTTAGTTTAACTGGAACTATACTTAGGAATTGAAACTATATATATGTATTTTTATTAATAGATTAATTAAGATTTTCTTAAAAACTTTTTAAAATATTATAAATTTAAGGTATAAGACGTATTTTTATTACAAATTAGTTTTATTGTACTATGAAAAATGCTGGTTTAGTGGCCTATTTGAGATTAGTAAAAGCAAGTCGATGCAGGAAGAAGAAGAATGGATCCATTTTGAGCTAGATGAACTTACATGATGAATTTGCTATATGATCATAAGAATGGAATTTTACAAATAAATTAAAGTTATTTTAGAGGGAAAAAAAATGTTATATATATATATATATATATATATATATATATATATATATATATATATATATATATATATATAATATATTATATATATATATATATATATATATACTTAGCAAATATTGTTTTTTTTATAGGTTAGGCTTTCTTATTGGCGTTATATATGGTTAATGAATAATTGTTATTGGTTAGGTTAGGTCTATTTACTGGCCTATTGGCATAGTTTTACCCCTTTAAGTCCAGTTTAAGTGAAACAAGTTTGTTAGATCTAACAAATTAATTCAACAACCTAACCTTAACTTAAAGGGTAAAACTATACCTAACAGCCAGCAAATTGACCTAATCTAATCAAAACTACTATTCATTAACTGCGCATGTGGACCAACAAAAAGACCAAACCTACAAAAAAAAATAATATTCATTAAGTATATATATTTAAAATTGAACTTCTGCATGGTGTGGAAGTTGCCCAGCTTATAGCATATATATATATATATATATATATATATATATATATATATATATATATATATAATATATATATATATATATATATATATTTTTATTTATTTTGGTGGACATGGGCGAGAACCCTACCAAATTCCATCAGAGTTAGGGAAATAAAAAATATTTGGTCAAAATCTACCAGAGAGTTGGAGGGACCACTATCATAGACATTTAATGGCCAATGTTTCTCAATACACAGCCTTTTAAGGTGTGCAAGTTAAAGGAAGTTGGGAAAATATATAAAGGGAGTGTGTTCCAGATTTA
>SEYY01002471.1:37500-47500 GCA_009176605.1 Armadillidium nasatum
TCACATTTAAGTTAAAAAATTAACATAGATTCTTTCTACTATTGCTAAATTTTTTTCTCTTATCTGTTTCACAATTGCTGTAATTAAACCAAGTAACCTTAATTGTGAATTTGGATTAATATGTTAACTTTACTTCTTGCTGTATTAGCTGTATGTGAAAGTGAAGAATCCCTACAGTTAAAGCTCCAATGCTACCTAGGATCAAAGTATTTCTTGTTCAAAATGAAAAATTTATATATATTTTTTTAATCAATGGTCAATGTAGCTGTTAATTGTTATATTTTATTGTATTTATTATAATTGCCAAGTTTATCTCTGGACACAGAGAGAAGAGTTTCTGCCCCAAAGAAGTTTATAAAAGGTCTGCATGATATTTTTTAGGAAAAGAAAAATATCCGAAGCTATGTTGCTTTGCTCATCAAAATGTAAACAAAACAGCAGTGATGATATTCAAATTTTGTCAAATATAGTACAAGTTAAATTTCTATTTAATTTGTATTTTCAAATTTTAATTTTTCTTTTTATTATTTCTAAGTAACATTAAATATTAGTAAAAAAAAAATGAAAGTATAATTAATTTTAATTTGAAATTAAAAATAAAAATTATTTTTGTTTACAGCATTAAAAACTGGTGGTCGTCAGGTAAATAAAATAAAATAAAATAAAAAATACTGTATACCATAAAGTATTTGTAAAATTGCAGAACGATAATGTTTTTTATTTCACAAAAGTATAGAGTATTAATTTTCTTAATTGCTAGTGTTTAAATTTTTTTAAACTATATTTTAAAAATTCTTTATTCAGATTAATATGAAGCTCAAATTTTTAATTCTTTCCTCAATAATTTTGTGACTGAATTTTAAAATTCAAATTGAGTTTAAATTATTGTTTTTATAAGCGTAAGTCCTTCATAGCTAAATTATTAACAAACTTCATTGGTCTCGGAGGAGGGGGATTTGCTTTAATTTTTTAATTACTCCAAATTAATACTTCCAAATTTAAATTTTTTTTTTTTTTTTTTTTTTTTTATAGAGTAATAGTTCTTTGTTAAGACTTCATGATAATGGAAATGAAAAAGATACTGATGATGAAGATGATGATGACGATGAAGAAGAAGAAGAAAAAGTCAATGTAACCATTGGAGAACTCTTTGGTACTGGTCCAAATCCAGAAGCAAATCGTAATCACCCCCCAAATTTCAATACAGATTCTTCCATACTTGATTTATGTTTTCATCCTGAAAAAGAGTTACTTGCTGCAGGCTCCATTGAAGGAGATTGTTTAATGTCAGTTAATAAATTAGGGATTGTTTATTTGAAATTTGAAACTGCAATATTCTGACCACAATAATAAAATAATGTTATAATTTGGTTAATTTTCTCCAGATATCGTTATAATTTAGAAAAAGTTGAACTGGTTACTCGTTTTTCCCATCATGAAAAATCGTGTCGCCAAATTTGCTACAGTGAAAACGGTAACTTATTATATACAGTAAGTAAGGACAAATCGCTTGCTGTTATTGACATATGTAATTCTGCAATCAAATTACACAAAAAAGATATACATGAAGCTGCTATTTATAGTTTCATTGAAATTAATAATAATATTTGCGCAACTGGAGACGATGATGGGGTTGTTAAGTTGTGGGATTTGAGGAAAGAAGAGCCCATTTTAGATTTCAGATGTGGTGATCAAACAGTCACTTCGTTCCTTACTAACGATGAAGAAAAATACCTTTCAGCTACAGTAGCAGACGGTTCACTCGCTGGTTTTAATTTACGGAAAAATAGATTAGAATGTCAGGTAAATTTTGAAATAAAATACCTATTCAATATAAAAATGGTGTTCAGTTATTACTTTATGAAACTTCTTTTCATTTATTCAATTTTTTTTTAAATTTTTTTTAAAAATAATAGTATGTAGTAATCATTGTAAAAAATTTAATATTTTATGTGAAAACTGAAAGATAAAGATGTTAATTTTAATTTTAATATTTTAGTCTTTTGTTCAAAATTATTTTTATTGCAGCATAAATTTTATTATTAAGAATATCTGTTTCCTATCTCATTTTAATAAGTGAATTACTATTGGAACATAAGTTATTGTATTATTAAAGGATGTGAGAGGTATAGGAAAATATTGTCAAAATGGTTTAATGAAAATTAAAATATAAATGAGATATTTCGTTTAAATGCCAGAATGTAAAGGCTTTATTCTAAAACAAAATATGCATTGGCTCGGTAACATTTCTTTTCTTTGTTTTATTTTAGTCAGAGATGTTCGATAGCGAGTTTACATGTCAAGCATTAGTACGATCCGATACAAGATTAGTCGTTGGTTCTGGGTCTGGAACAATGCATATATTTAATTGGGGCGAATTTGGTTACACTGTCGATTCACTAGGTGGACATCCCGATCTTATTCAGTGCATTGTTCCAATTACAGATAATTTGCTACTCACTGGTTGTGAAGATGGAAATATAAGGTAATTAATTGCTTTCCTAGAAAATGGAATTAGGAACGAGCCATATATATATATATATATATATATATATATATATATATATATATATATATATATATATATATATATATATATATATATATATATATATATATATATATATATATATATATATGGAATGAATGTGGAATCTAATTACTAGAGTTGTTCTACGTCTGTATTTAAATTTTTATCACTTGTCATCTTTCCTCATTCTCTTGTTACAGCTTTTGAAAATAACCAACAAATTTTCCTGTAATAAAAATGCATCTACCACCAAATACTACCACTAAATAATAATAATCATAATAATGATTTTAGAGTGTATATAGATAGTTTTAATCATAAAGAAGACTAAATTTACTGGAGTTTAAAACAAAGAAAAAAAATTCATCTGTGACTTACTGATAAAAAAAAAAATTGTGAAAGTTTTGTAATTTTAAAGTAGCTGAATTATTTGTTATTGCTATTGAAGGACTGCTTTTAATCAATAACATTTAAAAAAATATTTGGAAGTTTAAATTTTCACAAAGACTCTTAACAATTATTTCTTTTTAAGGGCGGTGCATTTGTATGATCATCGATTTGTCGGTATTGTTGGACAACATAAAGATTTTGGGGTTGAAAATTTGGCTCTTTCATTTGATGGAAACATTTTAGCTTCTTGCAGCATGGATGATGAAATTCAGTTTTGGAATATTGAATATTTATATAAAACAAAAGTTTTTACGAAGAGAAAGGTAAAAAAAAAAAAAAAAAAAAAAAAAAAAAAAATTTATATATATATATATATATATATATATATATATATATATATATATATATATATATATATATATATATATATATATATATATATATATATATATATATATATATATATATATATTAATTACATAAGGCTAATAGTGTAGAAAGCAACATTAGGAAAATGAAAACATTGATAATACTAAATAAGTATATACATAATAATTAGCGTTTCGGATTAGTAACTAAATTCATTTTCAAAATTGCCTAGAGAGAGAGAGAGAGAAAAAAATTTTTTTTTTAAAATAATCAATTAACTAGTACATATTTAATGTACATATTCGTTGCCTTAACGATGATGGTGGTAGAGATATGTACCTCACTATTTGCTTTAAAAAAAAAAAAATGGTTCAATTACATTAAGGTTTGGCGATTGTAGTGGCCAGGGAAGATGTTTGATAATATTCTCGTCCTCAAACCAAAACTGAACCATATTGCTCTGTGTGTGGGTGCATTACCATCCTGATCATGATGTCGAGATATTCATTCACAGTCATCCGGTCACTGATGATAATGAAAGGACAGGAAGATATCACAATATAACCACCTATATCATAACGGAACAGCCCTATGCTTGACTGTTGGAAACAAGTAGTCCTGATCGAACCCTGCCGTACATTGAGAACAATAGAAACTGATTCATCAGACTATACCACATTCTTCCAATAATCAATTTTCCAGGTTTTTTGATTCGGGCACCATTCCTTTTGCAATTTAGCGTTGATTTCGATAATAAAGAGTTTCTATATTGAAGCCTTTCCATAAATGTTAAATTTGTAGTACTGTTCTCGGTGAAACCATATTGCCCAGTTGGGTGTTGAGTTTTGCTGTCCCCTTTGTTGCACTAGTTTTATATTGTTTGGCTCTGTTAACTTTGGCTGCCTTATGCCCAATATTCCTCTTCACCAATAACATTTTACCATGTTTTGTGTAAGCTATCACCACTGTCGATACTGTCACTCTTGACAATTTAATCGGTTTAGTCATTCTCAGTACAGACGTTCTCACTAACCGATTACCAATGATTTGCCTTCTTTTGAAGTACATCAGATACGTTCCACCATTTGCTTGTTTTAACGTGCACAACAAAGCGAGTGATACACTGTAATATAACCTAGAAGGCTTATGTAAACTTAGCAATAAATGTGTGTCGCACTCTACATACCTATACAGTATTGCCAACTTAAAAATTTGTAATTAGTACGGTTTTCACATTATTTTGTCCACTCCTTGTACATGCATGGCACTATAACTTCCCAGCACTATAAAACACATACATTATCATAATCATCAAGGCAAATAAATCCTCTAAAAACCCTTTTTATAACTTACTCGTATCCGTCCTGTCTACAATATTTGAAAAAAAAAAATCACATAGTTTCAAATCAATCCACTCAATAGGTACTCTGTTCAGACCTGTCTCAACAAACATTTACTGGAGGGATTCAACCAAGGCCCTCTCTTCCCTTTTGTAGCATTCCAATAGCGACAGTAAATATCAACAATGCCATTAACACAATTCAGTCTAATAGATACCCAAATTCCAGTTAAATCAGAAAAAAAAAAAAAATTTTTTTTTGGCCAACTTCATATTCAATAACACACACAAAAAATTAATACAGGAAAACAATATTCTAAATCTATCGACATTTAGCAGAGTACCTCAGGGGGCAATTCTAACCCCTGCACTGTTTAATTAATGCATGCACGATATGATTACTTCTCATAATAAAATCAGTAGCCATGCAGATGATCAAATTAATCATCTCTCAAATCTCAACCACTGACTTCGTTACCCGCAACCCCAATCTCACTTTTCCCAACTTTAATATTCCCTCAGCACAAAATAGAATGATTTCCTTATACCAGAAATTCTCAGCCACCCTTCTTACTCCAAAAAAGCAACCACATACCCACCGCCATAGTAAAACTCTTTCAACAGCAAATTCCAAATAAATAAACTTTCACAACAATATTAGGATCATATAAAAACACATAACTTTCACCCCACACACAGACAAAATAGAAGAATTTTTTTGAATTATTTATATAATATATATATATATATATATATATATATATATATATATATATATATATATATATATATATATATATATATATTAGTGATGGATCGGATGTCATATTTCCAATTTGCGGATGCGGATGCGGATGCGGATGCGAATTTTGGAGAAGTGCGGATGCGGATGCGGATGCGGAATTTTCGGATGATGTAAATGGATGCGGATGCGGATGCGGATTCGGACACGGATGTATAATTTTCGAAGTGAGAATGCGGATGCTGATGAAGATGTTAATTTTGATGAGGATAACCTCGCTGATGTGGATGCAGATACATAATTTTCTTCAGGTGTGGATGCGGATGAGGATGCGGATGCGGATTCAGATGCGGATGTTAATTATATATATATATATATATATATATATATATATATATATATATATATATATATATATATATATATATATATATATATATATATATATATATATATATATATATATATATATATATATATATATATATTTCACTATCACCTTTCCCACTTTCGTGAGGTGGTGCCAGCCACAATTCCCTTACAAACATAACTATTCTTACCTTTCAACGCTTTCACCACCTCCCTCTACCTGTCTCCACAAATCTTCTACCCTTGTCTAAACTCAAATTCCTTCCATCAAAATCACTCTCACTCCATCCATCTATCTCCATTTCGGCCTTCCCCTCCCCCTACCCTTCCCCTATCTACATCGGATCTACGTACCTTGCCAACCATTCTGTTCTCTTTCATTCTTCACATATGTCCAAACCATTTTAGCACATACCTCCTCCTCTCTATCAATTACACCCTTTCTTCCATTTACACATCTCCCTTATTCTTTCATTTCTAATCCTATCAATCTTCTCAATTTATATATCGCTCTCAAATCTTTCATCTCAAAGACATTGAAACTTTTTCTCGACCGAGCACTTATCGTCTATGTTTCACACACATACAATACAGAAGGTGAACACATTCATTCAAACATTCTTATCTTTATTTCTTTCGAAATTTTTCCTTTCTTCTATATTTTTCTTAGGCCCCCCAATACTTTCATTCCTTCTACCACTCTGTTCTTTATTCCTTTTTCCGTCCCACCCTTACCTTCCACCCAACATTACTAGATATTTGAATTCATTCACCTCCTCAAGTTTCCATTCTCACACTTCTACAAATCCATTCCCCCTCCAATCCTCATAACTTTATTCTTCGCTGGATTGAATTTCAATCTGTGTTTGCACATTTCCCTTCAAACTCTCTCACAAGTATTCTCATCTTTTCTTCAGATTTCCATTCCATTCTCACACTTCTACAAATCAATTCCTTCCTCCAATCCTCATAACTTTATTCTTCGCTGGATTGAATTTCAATCTGTGTTTGCACATTTCCCTTCAAACTCTCTCACAAGTATTCTCATCTTTTCTTCAGATTCTGCCACCAGCACATGCCGCATCATCTGTAAAAAGTAAAACATTCACTTCACATTCACCCTCCATATTTCTCAACGTTATATTCTTCCCTTCTCTCTCCATTCTTCTAAGTAAACCATTCATCAATAGATTAACTATCTCCAACTCTTCTTTTTACTTTTCATTAATAATAATCACCTCATCACCTATCCACCCCTATGATGATGACTCTACCCTGCATTACTACTTTCAATTTGAAAGATTCCCCTCCTTAAATAACATGGAGATATTACACCCCACTGTCTCAATCCCACTCCTATGCTAAACCAATCCGATAGTTCTCTCTTCACCCTCACTCTTGATCTACAATTCGCATATATATATATATATATATATATATATATATATATATATATATATATATATATATATATATATATATATATATATATATATATATATATATATATATATATATATATATATATAGTGATGGATCGGATGTCATATTTTCTAATTTGCGGATGCGGATGCGGATGCGGATGTCGAATTTTGGAGAAGTGCGGATGCGGATATTCGGATGCGGATGTTGAATTTTTGAAAGTGCGGATGCGGATGCGGATGCGGATGTTGAATTTCCGATGTTGCGGATGCGGATGCGGATGCGGATGTTGATTTTTGTGCGGATGCTCCGCATCCTCGCATGCGGATGAGGATGCGGATGCCATCACTAATATATATATATATATATATATATATATATATATATATATATATATATATATATATATATATATATATATATATCAGGGTTGGCATTGATTAAATCAAATTGATTTAATCAGTTGATTAAATCAATTGATTTTTTTTATGAAAAAATCATGATTTTTTTGATTTTTTTGATTTTTTTAAAAAATAATAAAACTTTTTTTTTTTTATTGTTTATTTTGTCATATTTTTTGATACATAATGATATAACAGATATATTAGTTCCTTCTTACTGTGTTAAAAAACTTTAAAGTAGTTTATATATTAGAAATATAACTTCCTTAATATTTGGTTCAAGATTTCATATAGGGTAATACAAGAATCTGATCTTCATTAATATAATTTATCCAATATAGAACTGTTAGAGTTTAGAATTCCTAATATATATTCAATCAAATCTTCAACAAAATTTTATTGAGCTTTAATCTAATGCAATTTGAGGTTATAGACAAAAGAGAAAACAGAAAAGACAATTCCTTTTAATTTTCAACCATTTAAATTTTTATACAACATTATAAGAAAACAATATACCTCTATATAAATTATAAAAGAAAGAAAATTTAAGCCCTTTTGATGCATAATCATTAATCCATAAATTAAATACATAACTTGCAATATATATATATATATATATATATATATATATATATTATATATATATATATATATATATATATATATATATATATATATATATATATATATATATATATATATATATATATTTTTTTTTTTTTTTTTTTTTTTTTTTTTTTTTTTTTTTTTTTTTTTTTTTTTTTTTTTTTTACTCAGCACCATATCCCGCATGAAGCAGGGTGGTGTCGGCTGCAGAAATTATTCATATTCCTGCAACTGTACATGGGAAGGGAGAAATACTGGTTAAGAGGTTCCCAGCCTCTAGAACCATAATTAATGATTAAGCTAATATGTCCAACATTTAACCACTGTACCATATATATATATATATATATATATATATATATATATATATATATATAATATATATATATATATATATATATATATATATATATATATATATATATATATATATATATATATACCTTTTTTTTTTTTACCTTCTCACCCCCTGACCACCCCATGTTGAGGCGGCCACACTTCGCTAATGAAGCTTCCTGCCGCAGTCGGTCTCGTCCAGAGATCCTTCAAAGAAGTGATGCCCCAGAAGATTTTGGGGCGAGAGTTGGAAGGACAGCGTAATAGAAAGTGTTCCACGGTCTCCGGGGCCATTCCGCATCTAGTACAGGTGGGAGATGCTGCCTGGTTTATTTTGAATTCGTGTTTGTAATGTTGTAGGTTTGGGTGGTGACCGCATCTCAATCTAGCAAGTGAGGTTTGTAAGTGTCTTGGGAGGTTGTTGAAATCGGGGTTTATTTCGGGGGGGGGTCTGTTTAGGATGTTGTTTGGAGGTCTGTTGATCATGTATGAATGTGTTAGTTGAGTGTGTATATGTTTGGTTGTTGTGGTATTGGGGGGGGGGAGGAGGGATGTGATTTAGGATCTGTTTGTAAAAGGTGCCGGTGGACGATGGAGGCTGTGTTAGTCTTTGTGGGGTAGGTTGGAGGAGAGTATTGTGACATGGGTGTGTGGGTAGGCGTGTTTTTGCGTAAAATTGGGTGCCTATCATTTCGAGGTGATTCCTTATGGGTAGTATTTTGGTTTCGTTGTGTAGGTGTTGTTGAGGGGTTGTGCGTGTGCAGCCGGTGATGGTGCGAAGGGCTTTATTTTGCATTATTTGGAGTGTCGTTAAGTTTTGGTTGGAGAGCAGAGGGTGCCAGACAGGGGAAGCGTAGTTAATGGTGGGGCGTATAAATTGTTTGTAGATTGCAATTGAGGTTTGTATGTTGTTGTGTATGTCTGTGTTGGCCACTGTTTTGAGGATGTTGAGTTTTCTGTTTGCGGCTGATGTGGTATTTTGAATGTGCTTGGAGAAAGTGAGGCGAGTGTCAAATGTTAGGCCGAGGATCTTTGGGGTTTTGTTGAAGGGTATGGGGGTGTTGTTTAGTAGGACTTGTGGGTGGGTGTTGTATATGTGTTTGTCTGTTGTTATGAGGGTTATGGAGGATTTGTTTGGGGATGCTGTCATCCTGTTTTCGACTAGCCAAGTTTGGAGTTGAGTTAGGTAGTCTTGAGTGTGTGATGTTGCGGTGGTGAGGTCTTCGTGAGTGGTGGCTATAGTTATGTCGTCGGCGTATGAGGTGATGCGGGTGAAAGTTGTTTGGGGTTGTGGGAGGTCTGCTGTGTAAAGGTTGAATAGAGTGGGGGAGAGTATGGCTCCTTGGGGAACTCCGTTCTTTATGTTGATGGTTAAAATATATATATATATATATATATATATATATATATATATATATATATATATATATATATATATATATATATATATATATATATATATATATATATATATATATATATATATATATATATAT
>SEYY01002472.1:0-12500 GCA_009176605.1 Armadillidium nasatum
ATCCTTCACAACTCTGACTTTTCCCATCTTACTCCTTCTCTCTTCAGGTATCTATCCTACGTCTTTCCCTGAAATTTTCATAAAATCATGTTCGTAGGATGATAACATCTGTAGTATACTTTCTGTTCCTTAGTACTAATACCTTCCCTCATTATTAGAAACGGGTTATTTTCAGTGTATTCAGAAGAAGAGTGGCATTCAGAACCCTGAAGCTACTACCCTGTTGTTCTTGCCTGTGTTCTCCCTAAGATCTTTGAATCTAAACTTAACTCAAGCTTTTAGAATCATTCTGTGTCTCCTTCCTTTCTCTCTTAATTTTCCGTATTGCAATTCACGTTCATAATAGTCGGTGAGTTACTTTACTTTCTAACTGGCACATAACTCTTTGCTTGAAGGATAATGAGGAACCCGGTGTTGTAGTGTTTGGCATATCCAAAGAATTAGCGTCACTGTTCTCTAAACTTCTTTCCTTTGGGATTTTTTCTTTACTTTGTTCATTCTTGTCTGATTTCTTATCTAATAGTTCTATGTACTATTACAGTTATTGATCGATAAACTTATTCTTCCTTTTTCTGTGTATTGAGGTGTTATGTAGGGTTCCGTTCTATGACTAGAGATAAAAAATATTAAAAGGAAAAAGATATTATTATTATTTTTATTATTATTAAAAAAATTATTATTATTATTATTATTATTATTATTATTATTATTATTATTATTATTCTTATTATTATATTATTATTATTAATTGTATGATACAATTAATGAACAATACTTTTGTTGTCATTTTGCATGTAAAACGTTATCTAAAGGTGGGTGGAGATAGCCATGCAATTACACATTTCCTACTATAAATTCCGCATAATAAGGATAATAATTCAAATTATATATATATATATATATATATATATATATATATATATATATATATATATATATATATATATATATATATATATATATATATATATATATAATATATATAATATATATATATATATATATATATATATATATATATATATATATATATATATAATATTGAACAACACCTCTTAATTTTTCATCTCTTTCAGTGCGTGTGTTTGTAAGTCAGATATATTTCCTACTCTGCAAAAAATTGTCCTAACGAATCGTTGGGACAAGTGGCAAAAATGTCACAGCCAATTTTGTCAGTTATTTTTTTATTAGAAAATCGGTGAAGAGACTTTCTTATGCTTAACGTGTTTTTTCTCTACTGAAAATTTTACTGTGACATTTTTACCACTTGTCCCAACGATTCGTTAGGACAATTTTTTGCAGTGTATGGACAGTATTGACATATTTGATCTTAACTTAAGCAATAATTATTATTATGTAGTTTCAGGACATTTCTTCCTAACAATTTCTTCAATTATATATACGGATAGAATTCTCTCTTGTATGGAGTACTGTTCAATTGAATTTCACATCAACCTAGCCCAGTGTTTATCAACCAAGATTCACATGGAACCCCATGGAACCACAAAAGCTTTGATGGGTCCTCATGAAAATTTTTTTTATTTAATTTAGAAATATTTAATTTAGGAATATTATATACGAGTTTATGGGGTCCACATACGTAAAGTTAGGACCCAGGGAGTCCACATACATAAAGTTAGGACTTAGAGGGTCCGCATACGTGAAGTTAGGACTCATTGGGTTCTTTTACGTAAAGTTAAGACTTAAATGAAAGTTAGGACTCAGGGGGTCTACATACGTTAAGTTAGAACGCATATGTAAAGATATGTAAAGTTAGGACTCTGGGGGTCCACCTACGTAAAGTTAGGACCCAGGGAGTCCCACATACGTAAAATTAGGACCCAAGGGTCCACATACATAAAGTTAGGATTCAGGAGGTCCCCATACGTAACGTTAGGACGCAAGGGGTCCACATACGTAAAGTTAGTTACTCATGGGGTCCACAAGCAAAAAAAAAAAAGAAAAAAAAAAAGTTGGGAATTTCGTCTTTTATTCTATTTCTTTCAATGCTTGCAAATGCAAATCAACTTTCTTTCCTATGAATAATTTTAAAATTTTTGATCTTAACTTAAATAATACATTTGTCAAGGGTTGATATTCATGGAAAATGTAGAAGTATACTTAGTGTGCGAAACTTATTTCTTTCTAACAATTCCTCCAATTAGAAAACCGGACAACATTCTTGTATGGAGTACTGTTCATTATATTTCTTTGATTATGGATTGACCTAATGAGTGGTTATAACATTTTTAAAATAAAATAAGTAATTAATTTAATAAATTTTCATATTCTTTACAGAGTCTCTACGGGGAGAAGAAAACGGACCTCACTTCAACTTCAAACAGAGCCGGTACGTCATCCACGGATACAAAGTCATTCGACACAGAACTATGTTCAGATCCAAGATTTGACGCCATTGTTACGATGGTTGATAGAAAAACATACGTCTTTAAAGGTAAGGAAAGCGTTACGAAAGGCCTAGCAATCAGGTATCTTCTTTTAAATGCTCAGGAAATTTTCTTTTGGTTTCTGAACTTTAATTCGAAACTAGGATAACAGATAAGTCTTGTATCTTATAAGGTATAAAGGTAAGATTATTTGATAACAATACAAAAGTAAATCTTGGTACAAAAAAAAAAAAAAAAAAAAAAATATTAAAATACCAAATACCACATACCATGACTGAAGGTTTAAAAATCGATTTTATTTTTCTCTCGAAGTACCTTCGGAAAGTTATACATTTTAGTGCCATATTTTAATCATTTGTAAACATTTTGGTAATATTTTCTACCCTTGAAAGTCTCCCGAACTAGTAAATAAAATAAAAATATCAGAAAGGAAAAAATAATTTAAGATCTTTTGTACTACATTAAAAGTCGTCCTTTTCTTTCCAAGCCCAAAATTAAATCCTTTTATTATTATAATTGAATAAAAAGACTTGGTAATCTTAGGGGGCCGAAAGGTATCGTACAAGATACCTCTCAAAACATAAGAAACATGTTCATTTTAATCAATAAAACCTTACCCATATTATTTTTAATTTACCAACACAGGTTCGAACTACTACAGACTTACAGACGACGGAATAGAAGAAGGATATCCTCGGAGGATTAAAGACGATTTTGAAGGTCTTGAGGGTGACCTTGATGCCGCCTTTACTTGGACCAATGGAAAAACCTATTTCTTCAAGGTGGTTTTTTTTTTTCTTTTTTTTTTTTTACTTCTTCTTCTTCTTCTTCTTCTTCTATTATTATTATTATTATTATTATTATTATTATTATTATTATTATTATTATTATTATTATTATTATTATTATTATTATTATTATTATTATTATTATTATTATTATTATTATTATTATTATTATTATTATTATTATTATTATTATTATTATTATTATTATTTCATTTTGATTTTTTTTTTCCTACAAATTTGTTCCCTTAAAAAAAAAGATGTTTTTCGTTAGATCATTTTTATTTTATTTTTTTAAAATTTGTCTTTGCTTTGATAATGAGAATCACAGAAAATATTTTGGAGTATGTGTGATGAGTGTGGAGCTTAAAATCGATCTACAACTAAGATTTACCTCTGACTCTTCAATTTCTACTCTGACTCAACTGTGTCCTACTCCAACTGAGTCAGATTCAGATTTGACTCCTGCTAAGCTCAGACCTTTTCAACTCTAATTTTTACTTCAGTTTAGTTCGAGTCAACTCTGAGTTCGACTCTATCTGAGCCCAAGTCAACTCGTAGTACAACTTTACCTGAGTCTAAGTCAACTCTAATTTTTACTCCAGTTTAGTTCGAGTCAACTCTGAGTTCGACTCCATCTGCGCTCAAGTCAACTCGTAATCCAACTCCACCTGAGTCCGAGTCAAGTCTGACTCTTGCTCCAAATCTCATAACACCTGTGGTCTTATCCAACTCATTTCAAACTCCTCTTTATCTCAAATTTACTCCATTCAAACTTCTCAGTGTTCCTCCTCACAACCATTGACTTAGAGTAGATTTTCCTAATTTTCCTGCTGAATGAAATTACTCGTACTTATTCTTTTTCAAACTGACCATTAAACATTAATCACACTTCTTAAAAATATTGAAAAGAATGAATGGGGTAGAACCCTATTTTGGAAATAACGTGTTATTTTACGTAACAAATAATGGGATTCCATTAAATTTCAGGGAGGCAAATACTGGAGATTCACCGACTTGGCTATTGACGAATCCTATCCCAAAGAGATTAGCAAAGGATTCGCTGGAATCCCCAACAACATTGACACTGCCTTTGTCTGGTCTGGAAATGGGAAAATATATTTCATGAAAGTAAGTTATCTAGAAAAGAAAATAATATAAAAATAATATATTAAAATATGTCATATTCATTTAATTAAATTATATAATATTAAAATATAAAATATATTAAAAATATATTTCATGAAAGTAAGTTATCTAGAAAAGAAAAAATTAAAAAATAATAATTAAAATATGTCATATTCATTAATTAAATTATATAATATTAAAATATAAAATATATTAAAAATATATTTCATGAAAGTAAGTTATCTAGAAAAGAAAATAACAAAAATAATATTTATAATATCAATTCATTCAAATAAATTATATAAAATAAAATATAAAATACATTAAAATATATTCATGAAAAAGTTATTAAAAAAAAATAAAAATTATATTAAAATATTCTAATTTAATAAATTATATAATATTAAAATATAAAATATATTAAAAATATATTTCATGAAAGTAAGTTATCTAGAAAAGAAAATAACATAAAAAAATAATATTATAAATATGTCATATTCATTTAAAATAATATATATAAAATATAAAATTAAAAATATATTTCATGAAAGTAAGTTAACTAGAAAAGAAAATAACATAAAAATAATATATTAAAATATATCATATTCATTTAAATAAATTATATAATATTAAAATATATATATTAAAAATTAAGTTACCTAAAATAGTATACTACTCTGAAAAAATAGTAATCACTGGAAGTTATTCGAAAAAAAGTTACTTGCCTAAGAATGTAAGTTATCGAAAATATTACACAATATTAAAGGTAAAAATAATATATCCTGAGAAAGTTATTTATATGTTATTTTAAAAAAAGGAACTAGTTAAGAAAAGTTATCAAAATAGCAAGTTATTTAAGAAAGTGATCTATTTAAACAAATATTATGCCAATTATTATTATTATTATTATTATTATTATTATTATTATTATTATTATTATTATTATTATTATTATTATTATTATTATTATTATTATTATTATTATTATTATTATTATTATCATTATTATTATTATTATTATTATTATTATTATTATCATTATTATTATTATTATTATTATTATTATTATTATTATTATTATTATTATTATTATTATTATTATCCTGAAAGGATCCTATTCCATTTTTATTTTGCACTGAGGTATTTGTTCCCACATAAATGTTAAGTAGTTGAAAAGTAGCTAAAATGTTCAGGAACAGAATTTTAACCTAAAGGATAAAGGGACTAAAATGTAAGAAAACAAATAGAAATAAATGGAAAATAGATTGGGTTGGGACTTGGGATAAACCCCAAAAGGCTGGGGATACCGGGATAGGGTATATTTGCAGCTATAATGTTGTGGAAATAAGTGGAAAAACCACAAAAGGCTAGATTGGGTTGGGAATATAAGTGTTGAAATAGATTGGGTTGGGACTTGTGATAAACCAAAAAAGGCTAGGAATACCGGGACTGGGACATTTGCAGCTATAACTTTGTGTATATTAGTTAACAGCAAATGATATAATAATACTGACTTTCCAGTACTGTATACAACTATATTCTGACCCAAACAAGTATTCAGTGTTGAACTTCTTCAATTGAATTCAAAATACTAATTCTTTTCTTTCCAGTTTCAGTGTTCATTGTTCAATTGAATTCAAAATACTGATTCTTTTCTTTCCAGGGTGATATAATAACAAAAAAAGATATGAAATGCTAACTTTTCAGTATTGTATACAACTATATTCTGACCCAAACAAGTATTCAGTGTTGAACTTGTTCAATTGAATTCAAAATACTAATTCTTTTCTTTCCAGGGTGATGAATACTGGAGATTCGATCCAGCACTGAAACCACCTGTTAAACTGGTTTACCCAAAGAAGATAAGTAATTGGATAGGCATTCCAAATGACTTAGACGGAGCTCTCATGTATAGCAACGGGTATACGTACTTCTTCAAGGTATTTTAATACATAAAATTTAAATTTATATTATGAAGCATTGAGGATTTAATTTCGTTATAAAGGTGTTGTAAGCATGTTAAGTCATGTTAGGACACAAATTTAATCTTGTTATAAACACGTATTAAATTTTTATTATAAACATGTACTAAACGTGTTTTACTCTGTTAGGACTAATATTTTATTGAAGCGTTGAGGATTTAATTTCGTTATAAACATGTTGTAAGCATGTTGTCATGTTAGGACACAAATTTAGTCTTGTTATAAACACGTATTAAATTTTTATTATAAACATGTACTTAACGTGTTTTACTCTGTTAGGACCGATATATCATTTAAAAGTTGTTCTTCACCAATTTTTTAATTGAATTATATATTTCATTTTTTGACCACCGAAGATAAAATATGTATCCAATTTAGGTGTTGATATGTGGTTGTGTGGTCCATACTATCCTGAACAATATGTCGCTGCCCAACTGCAGTATTTTTGTTAATTACAATAACCCTAATAAAACTAATAGATTAAGACATAAATAGTCATTTTAGAACTACTAAAGCACAACTTATTAAACATATTTTTATTAATTTTTTTAAAAAGGATAAAAAATATTCTTTACATATATATTTGCTCGTACTACTCGTATAATATGCAGTAGACATTAGTATGTTTAGTTATACTGTAAAATGCTTTTTCTATATTTAGTTTTTGGTAATAATGGTAATAAACTAGTATAATATAATGATAATCGAACAGGATAAGGTAAAATACCCAACAAATGGGTATGAAGTAATATTTAAAAATTCAAGGGTACTGATTTTTTTCTAGCTTTTTACAAACGTTTCGTGAACGTTGCTGTCAACTTTATCCATCAGAACAAGAATGTTTTAACACTAAATTACAATTCCATTTAAACAGAGGTGGAGCTGCCAAAATTTCAACAATGAGTTCTATGCTTAATCATAACGCATAGGAGTTAATAACTGACTCGCTTCCCTGAATAAGGGAACTGTGTCCAGCTCACCATTGTCCTAAAAGAAAATTATAAATTTTTATCTCCATATATGAGTTTTTTTTGCAGTATATATATATATATATATATATATATATATATATATATATATATATATATATATATATATATATATATATATATATATATATATATATATATATATATATATCAATTTTAAAGTTTGCTATAGGGAATCGAACCCGGGCCCTATAGCACAAAAGCATAGAGTTTTACCTCTACGCTGTCTAATAAATATTTGGTCTGCGAGCGTGTTAGCTAATACTTTAATTATTACCTTATATATATATATATATATATATATATATATATATATATATATATATATATATATATATATATATATATATATATATATATATATATATATATATATATATATATATATATATATATATATATATATATATATATATATATATATATATATATATATATATAATATATATATATATATATATATATATATATATATATATATATATATATATATATATATATATATATATATATATATATATATATATATATATATATATATATATATATATATATATATATATATATATATATATATATATATATATATATATATATATATATATATATATATATATATATATATATTCTAGAGAAATAATTACTACCGCTTCAATGATAGAGCTTTTGCTGTTGACAGCGCGGATCCACCATTTCCAAGACCGAACTTCCTACTGGTGGTTTGGATGCTCAGATTCCAACTCGGGTGTAAGTTCAGTAAATCTCATCCATACACTGCAAAAAATTGTCCTAACGAATCGTTGGGACAAGTGATAAAAATGTTACAGTAATATTTTCAATAGAGAAAAGACATGTTAAGCATAAGAAAGTCGCTTCACTTATTTATTTTTCTAATAAGAAAATAACTGAAAAAATATTTGTTGTGACATTTTTTGCTACTTGTCCCAACGATTCGTTAGGACAATTTTTGCAGTGTAGTAACAAAAAAAAATTTTAATCAATTAAGATGCATTCCGTCAACAGTAACGTACAACTAACATTTTGATTTTATTTTTTTTAAATGAATTTTTACATAATAGGCTCCGTCGATGCTGAAATCCCTATATTTTTTAGAATTAAAGTTGATTCACACCTATTAACTAGATTTTTACTACTACTACTACTACTACTACTACTACTACTACTACTACTACTACTACTACTACTACTACTGCTACTACTACTACTACTACTACTACTACTACTACTAATAATAATAATAATAGTAATAATAATTGTAATAATAATGATAATGATAACAATAACAATACCACTACTACTACTACTAATAATGATCTGAATCAGAATCACAAAATTTTTATTTAGCTAAAAAGGGAAAAAAATTACAATAATGTACAAAACAATATTAAAAATATGTTATGAATATTGCTAACTGTAATATATAATAATAATAATAATAATAATAATAATAATAATAATAATAATAATAATAATAATAATAATAATAATAATAATAATAATAATAATAATAATAATAATAATAATAATAATAATAATAATAATAATAATAAATAATAATAATAATAAATAATAATAATAATAATAATAATAATAATAATAATAATAATAATAATAATAATAATAATGATAACAATTTAATGTTTAATAATAACAATCAAAAAATGATAATAATAAAAAATAAAAATGAAAATAATATAAAAATAATAAATAATAATAATAATAATAATAATAATAATAATAATAATAATAATAATAATAATAATAATAATAATATATGTTTACGGTCGTGTGCTATAAGTCTAAAAGTAATTTTTTTCTGATCTTTAGATGTAAATGTTGATTCTATCATTAGTACACAGGGATAATGGTCAGAAATATCCATGTACAATGTATATAATGTATATTAACAATAAGTGATTTTCTTTACATTGAATACCCTAATATATCTTTTCTCACGTATGCAGCTCTCACAAAATCTAAATAAAGAGGATGAAAAATTTATTCCTATGCCAGGCGTGGACGACGTTTATGAAGACAATAGTTTAAATGCAGGTAAGAGGAAATTATAAATAAAAAATTAAAGGATTTAACTTAATAAAAATTTATGAGATCGATTTCCTTATTAAAGATTGAATGATTGAAGTATTTTTTTATTTGCATTTTATTTTTCTTTTTTTTATTTTTTTATTTATTTTATTGAATGATTGAAGTTTTTCTTTTTTTATTTGCATTTTATCAGGAATGATTGAAGTGTTTCTTTTTTATTTGCATTTTATTAGGAATGACTGATGTATCTCTTTTTTTTTTTTTTTTTTTTTTTTTTTGCATTTTGTCAGGAAAAAAAATGATTGCAAGTATTTATTTTTTTTATTTGCATACATTAGGAATGATTGAAGTATTTCTTTTTTTATTTGCATTTTTAGAAATATTGAAAATTTACAATAATGCTAGTTAGCTATTTTCTTCTTATTAAAAACAGAATCTTTTTAATTAACTAAAAAAGTTAATATACATAATAATTTTAATTATAAAGATCAGAAATATTTACTTGTGATAATGCATTACAATTATACTGACATTATTAAATATACTCTTCATAAATATGTTAGTAAACTTTTTCGTTTTCTATAAGAATATTTTTTAAGATATAAGCATTTATGTCATAGACCAAACTTTCATCACAGCTTTGCATGATACATTATTGCAAAAATGCTTTTATAGTTATTTATATTCAAATTTATTGAAGTATATTGCGTAAAATAGCTTAGTATATGCAGCAGGTTGAATCTCTTCAATTCTATCTATTTAATTAGTTTAAACTTTTTAAAGTTCTGAAAAAAATTAGATAAAGACCACTTTTTTAAAGCTAGATCATCATTTTTCAAATGAGCAGCCGTCACTATTGTATATTATTAGTGATAGGGCTTCAATTACCCTAATTTATTTTTTCTTAGAAATTATTAACTACATATAATATTTATATACATTTTTTATCAAATGAAACAAATATTCTAAATTTCCAACTGAGCAAAGGTAGGATCTATGGACCTACCTTTGCTTACTATAAAATTTAGAATATTCTAAATTAAAGGTAGGTTTTAGTACTTGGTAGTTTATCTGGCATTCCTATGAATCTATATACCTTCCTTTGTTGAATATGAAATTTAGAATATTTTCTAAATTTCTTAGTCAACAAAGATGGGTCTTTAGCACTTAGTAGTATTTCTGGTATTTCTAATAGAAAAATATGTTTAAAAATAATATTTACTTCTGAAATTCATTTTCTTAGTGTATATACACATTGAAGTACTAGTACAGTTTTGCATGACAGTCACTTTTGATCTTTTTAATATATATAATAACAACCAGGCTTTACGATCAACAATGGAGCTTATTTCAAATGTTTTTGGTGAGGCTAATTTTCTGATCTTTCATTCTCAAATTTTTTATTTTTTATTTTAGTTATACATATTAAAAGCATTTTTTATTATATTTATTTTACTGAATTTTCATTTACATGAATTTTTATTTATTTTATACTTATTTTAATTTTGTATATTTTTTATAATTGATTTTTTTATTTCATCATTCATTTTTATTTTTTTTTATTTCAAATTCAATAGATTAGTTTTTTTTATGGTACTTACCAATGGGGGCAGAGGTGGGTTACCGCCAATCTAGATTTAAATCTTGGTATCCTTGGAAACGAACTTTACTTCATATATTTTTGATCCCAAAGAGTTGAGCTCATTAATCGAAAATTATTTTACAGTTTCTAAATTTCATTTCATTTTAGAAGTAAATATCGAATTTTTATTATTTTCAAAAATGGATATTTATAGATTTTCTTTTGCCAATTTAAAAGTTATGGCAATTTTAACTTTTTTTTTTTTTAAATATTAACTTTATTAAAGTTTGGTATTTTTTTTTTTTCCTAAATTTATTTTTGATGTTTTCAAATTTTTATTGTGCTCAACTAATTTTGGCGATCTGTCAGAAGGATTAAACTTATAAATAGACTTGAATTCCTTTTGACAGTTCGAAATTTTTTCATCAAACTGCTGGGTTGAAGCGCCGGGGTTTGCATGGTGAGAGCTCGCGATGTGTCTGCATGGAACCTTTCAAACTTAGTGTGCCACAATTTACAAGTAAGGCTGGCATTAGTTGTGGCCAATTATTATCCTTTCCACATGCTACAATAAAGTTGGTCATATTTAACAAAAATTTCGTTTCTTAGTTTTATCATGATCTATGCTGTTTTTATGAGTAAAGCATCTCTGCTAGAAAACAGATATGAACATAAATCTCATCAACACTAAATACAACAGTTTCAGGACATCACTTGGAAACGGACACTTCAGGGGCTACTCGTTAGTGGACAAGAAAATCAAGCCCACATTCAATCTCTCTGAATAAGGAACTTAACACCAAGAAAAATAACACTTGCTACTAACATTACTAAAGTTTATACTAATAATCTGTAATAGCAATGCTTCTAAATATTATTATTACAAATACAGACCAGTAATATTATCCTTCCATGTATTTGTTATAGTTACCAAAATATAGTAAAAATGTTATGTACTAAATACGTTCTGTGATATACTGTGTAGGAATAGTTTTTTTTTTTATCCATACTAATGTTTTTTTGTGCTATTAACAGTTATTTTTTGTAGAAAAAGGCATTATTATTTCATAAGAAAACACATTATATTAATAATATGAAGGCCTATTTATAAGCATAACAACTAGTATCTAGGCTTGATAATAATACTTACTTTTGATGTGCAGTCAGTACTTATATACTTTTAATTATTAGTAGGCCTATTACTAATTTAAAAAATTTTTTTTTTTTAAATATCAGGTTTTAAAAGCATAATATTTATTATTTTAAATATTTTTTTTTTTATAATATCATTTATTTAATAATAATTAAATAAATAATATTTATTTAATTATATATTTTTCAAAGTCTTGTAGCTTCTCCAATTTTTTATATTGTAATCTTTTGAAAAAGGTGTTGAAGTTTCCTATACATTTATGAGCAAAAGGATTTTTTGTTATTTATGCACCACATTTATGTTTCAAAATAAAAATATTCTAAATAATAATGCACTGGACATACATGCAAAATTTTTATACAAAAATAACAAAGTTTTTATATATAAAAAATATTTTTAAATACTC
>SEYY01002472.1:17500-25000 GCA_009176605.1 Armadillidium nasatum
TTTTAGTGTTGTTTTTTTTTCCTATTATAGATTTAATAGATAAAATATTAAAATAATATTAATATATATATATATATATATATATATATATATATATAATATATATATATATATATATATATATATATATATATATATATATATATATATATATATATATATATATATATATATATATATATATATATGAAATAATAAATGTTGTGGATACCAATTGGTTCGACGTTGGTTATTTTATTGTAAATATTATAAGTATTGAACCAATACTGAACCAGCGTTGGGATAAGTGAATGAATTGACAGTTTAGAAAATTTTATAGGCAGGATTTCTTTAGATTTTAAAGACCTGAAAGAAACCTGATCTGTCAATTCTGCATCTTCACTTATGGTGCATTCGCATAAAAATAGATTCATTGCTTTCCACATTAGAAGGTGCTTGAAACACCTGCATCAATTCATAACATGTGCAGCCGATAAACATGCACGAAAAATTAGTTCTGTAACTGAATGCACAATCAAAAGATGTTTTTTATTTTTATTATTAACTTTTCTAGGTAGTATATACCAAGGATTTCCAAGTGGGATCGAACCAGCGCCCTCAAGCACGTGAGTTAATCACTCTACCGTTTGAGCCACGGTAGACGGAATACTGTTCATTACTATGGGTCTCGTACTGGCTGCAGAACCTTTCCGAAAACCTTCTGACTCATCGCTCACTCAGACCTGACAGTCCTGCTTTTACTCACATCTCCATTAGTTTTTATCCTCTCTGGATTAACACTCTTAGGTATGACCACCACTTCCTTCTCAATGAGGTAACGAAGAAGAACTTGAGCAGGGCTCACATTATGCTTGTCCGAGATCAGTTTCACCACCGGATTTTGTAAAAGTTGCCACGCTGCTGGATTTCCCTGGGTAGGCCTGCGATAAAAAAAATAAATAAATAAAAAAATAAAGAACTTTTAACGAAAACCAATTTTACTTTTAATGAAAATGACAAATCACTAACAGTGGACATATTACAATAACTTACAAAACATTATGATCAAAAACATTAACCAATATCAACAAATAAATAATACTATCCCTAGTACTCATCACCATAATTTTTATTAAACTTATTATTATTAGTAACTACTACATACTTGGACAAAACAGTTGTTTTTCCTGGTGACCCTAGTGGCGCGTAAGCCGTGACAACAATATCATTTTCGCGGCAAAATTCCAGTAATTCTTTTTGTTGGAATGTTGCATTCATTTCAACCTAAGTGGAAAATTTTTTTCTATTTAATTCTATATGATATATTATTTTTATGTTTAATAGTATTAATTATTAGAATTATTAAGAGACCAGAAAGAGAGAAGAAGGAAATGTTCATCAGAAAGACTTGTCTCTATTTTAATGTCGTTTTATTTCTTGGATTTTAATAATTTTAAGCTTTTATTTAGATTAATTATTTAAGTTAAGTTTAATCTGGTTTATTGTTGAGTTTTTAGTGTTAGTGTTACCTGGTTTATTGTTGAGTTTTTAATGTTACCTAGTTTATTGTTGAGTTTTTAGTGCTACCTGGTTTATTGTTGAGATTTAGTGTTATCTAGTTTACTGCTGAGTTTTTAGTGTTATATGGTTTATTGTTTATGGTTTTTATGTTACCGGGTTTACTGTTGAGTTTTTAGTGTTACCTAGTTTTGAGTTTTTAGAGTTACCTCATTTACTGTTGAGTTTTTAGTGTTACCTGGTTTATTTTTGAGATTTAGTGTTTTCTGGTTTACTGTTGAGTTTTTGTGTTATTGTTTATTGTTGAGTTTTTAGTGTTACCTGGTTTAGTTTTGAGTTTTTAGTGTTACCTGGTTTATTTTTGAGATTTAGTGTTATCTGGTTTACTGCTGAGTTTTGAGTGTTACATGGTTAACTGTTAGTTTTGAGTGTTATCTGTTTACTGTTGAGTTTTTAGTGTTACCTGGTTTACAGTTGAGTTTTTAATGTTACCTGGTTTTGAGTTTTTAGTGTTACTGGTTTAGGGATTTGAGTGTTGCCTGGTTTATTGTTGTTTAGTTTTTAGTGTTATTTAGTTTTGAGTTTTTAGTGTTACCTGGTTTGCTGTTGAGTTTTTAGTGTTACATGGTTTACTGTTGAGTGTTGAGTGTTACCTGGTTTACTGCTGGAGGGATTTGAGCAATTGCTTTTATTTTCCTCATTTGCTTAATAGAGAAATTGGAAACCCCGATGGACTTAGTCAAACCCAAGTCAACCATTTTTTCCATTTCCTGAAATGAAGAGAGACAACTTAAAATAAATAAATAAAACACAAATAGGAGAAAATTGATAACAAATAAATAAACAAAACACAAATAGAAGAAAATTGATGCGTTCTACTCGCCTTCCATATTGTTATCAGATCTGTTGAATCATCCACAACAAATTTTCCATTTTCATCTACTGGAAAAGTATCGTCGTCGTTCTTGCCCTGTGAAAAATTTCAAGAAATATAGACATAGGTAATGCACAATTCTTCAAAGTGGAACATAATATTCTCTCTCTCTCTCTCTCTCTCTCTCTCTCTCTCTCTCTCTCTCTCTCTCTCTCTCTCTCTCTCTCTCTCTCTCTCTCTCTCTCTCTCTCTCTTTCAATATTTCACATTCTCTCTTAAGCTCTCACTTTCTCACAATCTTACTCTTTCATACACTCCCTCTCACAGTTTCATTCACAGTCCCCCCTTACTCTACCTACATTCACTATTTCTCACAATCTCTCACACATTTCCATACTTTCTTTTTCTTCGTCTCTCAGTCTCTTTTATACTCTCACTCTCTCTTTCACACGTTCACTCTCTCTCTCTCACGCACTCTTTAAATATGCTAGCTCTCTCATACTCTATTTTTTCCAAACTCTCTCTTTTACACTTTCAGTCTCTATCTTTCCCTTTTTAACACTCTCACACCTTCACTCTCTATCTTTCTCTCTTTCTCAAAAAAAAAAAAAAAAATTAAAATATCACCTTCCCCCACCCCCCTAAACTATTTAAAATCAAACACTTTTTTAACCCTCTCAGATCCTCCCAAAATCCCAAAATTATCTCCCGCTACGCTTCAGTCTTAAAGGGAAAGAGGGTTGTCCTCTCACCTTACCTTCAAACCAATGGGCGTGTGAACCAAGTACAAATCGACGTATCCCAAGCCTAATTTCTTCAGGGACATTCTCAGGAACTTTTCAACTCCTCCTTGGTACATCCCAATCATCGGTAGCTTTACAGAATAAAATATACATAAATAAATAAATAAATAATATTTATAATAATAGCAGCTCCGTAGCTCAATAATAAAAAAATAAAAAAAAATAAAAATAATAATAATAATAATATAAACATATGTTATTAATCATAATCACCAAAAGCGATCAATCGCTTTTATCAGTAATTTTATATTACAAACATATAATAAATGCATGGCACGCAAACATTTGTCCTTCGGAGGACTCTGCTCCTCGTTCCCCGACCCGTGAGTGGTGAGTATTTTTAAATTGTAAAACTAAAAGGGAAAATGCTATAAATTTGTTCAAATATTAAAGTTTATAATAAATGTATGGCACACAAACATTTTTCCTTCGGGGAACTCTGCGAAAGGGTAAATGTAATAAATGTAATAAATATTAAGGTTTATTACATTAAATATTTTTACTGGTAGTTATAAATAATTACTGGAAATGTATAATCTATTTAATTATATTTACCGTTGCATATATACTTATAGTTTTAGTTTTGTTCTTAAGGAAGGATGTCTTTCAATTTAAGACAGGCATATAATTAATATTATATTGATTCCAGCTGAATATTTGAGTACTTTTTGCACGGATACGGAAATTTATTAAATTTTTCACTTAAATTCTGCGAAAAGGTTTTAAATTGGACAAACGCATAGACAAAAGGATAGTTTACATAAGTAAACGAAAGAAGGAAAAGCACAGACAGACATGATGTAAGGATTCCGAAATTGTAAGAAAGTGACTGATAACAGAAAGGACAAATTAATTGAGAAATACAGAAAGGACAAATTAATTGAGAAATACAGAAAGAAATTATAGAAGACAGACGAAGAGTTGTATTGACGACTGTCTGCAGAAGGACAGTAGAAAGTAAATACAAGTAGAAATCAAAAGGACAAACAGACATAAAAGTAAGAAGTTCGAAATTGTAAGGTAAAGTGACTGATAGAAAAAAAAAGGACAAATTAATTGAGAAATACACAAAGATATTATAAAGGACAGATGAAGAGTTTAAATGACGAGTGTTTGCTAGAAGGACAACTGATCTATATAAAGAAGAGACAAACAGGATAAAAGGAAATACTAATAAACCAAATAAGTAACCAAAACGTTACAAAAGATGTAACAGTGAAGAATACCTTGGTAACAATGAAGAGATCTTCTCTCTTCGACCCTGTTTTCTTCAGCCAATTCTTAATCCCTCTTCCGACCTCTTCTTCATTCTTGTAGTTATAAGCAGTGTCAATATGTCGATATCCACAATCAAAGGCAAACTCGATGGCTTTTTGTACTTCGTCTGCTACAGACTGAAGATATATTTACTACTACTACTACTGCTACTACTACTACTACTACTACTACTATTACTACTACAATTTTTATTACTATTCTTACTATAACAAAATGTTTTTTTTATTATTAATTTTTCTTGGTGTGTAATGTAATAGTAAAATATCAAATATTTAAAATTATTTTCTAACCTGAAAAAAACTTGAGTGGAAACTAACCTAACCTCACTTACCCTAACCTAACATGATATATATATATATATATATATATATATATATATATATATATATATATATATATATTATATATATTATATATATATATATATATATATATATATATATATATATATACTCGCGAACATCCAAGCCCAAGAAGCGGCATCCTGTGTCCATCGTTGAGAAATATACAATTATCCTTTACAATTGGCGCCATTTTTCAACTTGGAGAAATTTCCTCTGATAATAATAATAATAAAATAATAATAATAATAATAATAATAATAATAATAATAATAATAATAATAATATATGCCACTATTGACCGCAGATGAGCCTAACGTGAATTAGAGTGGTATTTGAGGGTAAGCGGATACCCTCCGCTTACCCGAGGGACACACGCTCTTTCCTGGGCCCATTTTGAGGGGAATTTGAAAGAAATTCACTCAGGCTCTTTCCTGAGCCCTTTTTGATGTGTTTTTGAACGGAATTCCACAGAAACGATTTACATGGAATTCGAACCAGGGCCACTGCAACATTCTGATCCGTCTACTGCTTTTCGTCACAGTTGAAATTCGAGTACTTCATAGCCTCGCTCACTTTTCTGTCCCAATTTGGGGACAAGAACCTCACCACCCAACATTCCTTTCTCCACCCACGTTATAGGGGGCTGTAGGTGTAACCACAGCATCTCATTTATTCATACGGTATTCATCTCCGATGTTTTTGGTCTTCATCTCTGCAGATTTTCTCTCATATTCTAATGCAGAGTTCAAATCTACCAATGCGAGATTTCGAACTTACGAACATCATATTCTAATATAAAAATAAAAATATCTTTTTAAATCATGTACGTCAATTTTACAAATTTCTTAATTTCCATTTTACCCAACATTTATTTATTCCATTATATTCCACTATACATTCTTTACCTTTACATTTTACTTCACTATGCATATTTTATTATTCCATATTATGTAATATATTCTAAACTAATATCCGGTCTAGTGGTCAACGCGTTTGAATTCGAATGTGATTGCATGTTTTACGAAAAATCAGCGTAAAAAATATATGAGAAAATCTACGGAGATGAAAACCAAAAACTACTAAGATGAATACCGTATGAATAAATGAGATGCTGTGGCTACGCCTCCAGTCCCCTAAAACAGGGTGGGAGAGGAATGTTGGTGTTGAGGGATTCCACCCTCCAGGGTAGGTCTTTGTTCCTAAATTGTGACAGGAAAGATGGAGAGTACTCGACTTTCAACTGCAACGAAAAGCCATAGACGGATCAGGATGTTGCAGCGGCTCTGGTTCGAATTCAATGTAAATCGTTTCTGTGGAATTCCGTTCAAAAACCCGTCAAAAATGGCTCAGGAAAGAGCGTGTGTTCATCAGGTAAGAGGAGGACCTACCGCTTACCCTCAATACTGCTCTAATTCTCGTCAGGCTATCTGCGGTCGATTGTGCCATATACGCTACTACCAATAATAATTTAATATGATTAATAAATAAAAAATAATATAATATAATAATAATAATAATAATAATAATAATAATAAATAAATAATATGAAAAATAAATGTAATAATAATAAAAATAATAATAATAATAATAATAATAATAATAATAATAATAATAATAATAATAATAATAATATAATAATAATAATAAAATAATAATATAATAAATAATAACAATAATAATAATAAATATAATAATAAAATAATAATAATAAATATAATAATATTAATAATAATAAATAATAATATAATAATAAAATAAAATACAATAATAATATAATAATAATATAATAATAATAATAATAATAATAATAATAATATATATAATAATAATAATTTAATAATTTAATAATAATAAAATTAAAATAATTTATTTTAGATAATTAAAATATAATAAATATATACAATATATATATATTATATATTATATATATATTTTATATATATATATATATATATATATATATATATATATATATATATATATATATATATATATATATATATATATATATATATATATATATATATAATATATATATATATATATATATATATATATATATATATATAATATTATATATATATATTTATATATATATATATATATATATATATATATATATATATATATATATATATATATATATATATAATATAATATATATATATATATATATATATATAATATATATATATTATATATATATATATATTATATATATATATATATATATATATATTATATATATATATATATATATATATATATATATATATATATATATATTATATATATATATATATATATATATATATATATATATATATATATATATATATATATATATATATATATATATATATATATATATATATATATAATATAAACCATCTATTTTTAATTCTGAAAATTGTAATCTTATTACCGCAGAATTTTTCTAGGCCGTCGTTCGTTTTCGATCTCCTGAAAATCGTTTCGTGTTGTTCGGAATGATCCAATATCTTTGTCTATTCCTCTTAGAGCTTCTCTTTATAGTCTGATACTGTTTTGCAATATCTTCTGCTGAGTGGCCTCTTCTCGGCGTATCACCCGGTCACTATTTAATTTGGTATCTCTAGTATGCTAAGTTTTAGAAATCTCTTCAGCTAAGCGGCCTCTAGCGGCGCACACTTAGTCAATATATAATCTGTTGTCAGAAGCATGT
>SEYY01002473.1:0-17500 GCA_009176605.1 Armadillidium nasatum
TTTTTTTTTTTTTTTTTTCAAACTTCAATATTCCCCAATTTATTTATATATAATTATCGCTTGAATTTATCTACAAGGAAAAAATTTTTTTTTAATATACCTCATTATCAATTAAGTTGTTTCCTCTTTAATGAGCTTAGAATTAAACCCAAAAAAAAAAAAAAAAAAAAAATTTATTTTTCTTGAAATAGACAAGTCAAAAACCCATTATGTGACTCTCTCCCTCTCTCCTTCTCTCTCTCTCTCTCTATATATATATAATATATATATATATATATATATAATATATATTATATATATATATATAATATATATATATATTATATATATATATTTTAAAAATAATGCTAAGTGTTAAAAAGACATCACAGTAATAATACTTAGTAATTAAACGTTTCGAGTCAAATATATGTTAATCTATAAAAAAAAATAAAAAAAAAAACTAAGCAAACAGCAAAGACACAAAGAATATCACTAAGATTACAAATGAACTATAATAATAGGAGTTATTATGTTATATTTTGAGGCAATAGATGTAATTTAGGTGTTATTATACAGGGTATTATTATTATTATTGATAGTTTTCTTTATGTTATAAGAAGTGTCGAGGAGAGGGTTGTGTTTAGTTGGGGTTGTGATATCATCTGCATTACGATGGAAATTAGAGATGAGTCCCAATTGTTAAGTTTATTCGTATGTCGTGATTTAATCTGTTTAGTATATCTTGAAATATTATTTGAGATAATTCTATTTAGACATATGAAGTCCAGACGGGAAACATAATTTTTCAATTGTAGTTTAATCCGTGTGAGGTCATTATTCAATTTATTGATAGAAGCAGTCTTATGTCGTATTTCATTGATGAGTAATTTAGAAATCCAAGATTTATAAATCTGTGAGTTATATAAAGAGCGGCGATATAATTTAAACCTCTTAAATTTTGGTACGTGGTTGTAAGTTTTACATATCGTAAGGAAAGATTGATCATGCTTTGCTATTTTCAGTATGTGTAACGACGTGGGATCAGAGTTGACGTCTAGAACGTTAAAGTGTTTGGGGAGAGGAAAGGTGTTGCATGTTTGTGTAAATGCTGCAGTAGAAAGAGGAAGACAAGTGCGGTGAGAGATGCCCTAGTGTTCACAGATCCGAGATCTCAAAAGCCTGGTGGTAACTCCTATGTACCCCTTGCTACACAAGGGACAAGAGTACTTATATACCACCGAAGCTTTGAGAGGAAAGGGCAATGACGGTTTGTAATGGTAAAGCGAGGAGATTTTGAAAGAAGTACTGTATGTGAATCGAAAGTCTATATGTGGGAAATGTTGTGACAGGATCTTTCATATTTTACGTGTCATGGTTCTGGTGGAAGAATTGAGATAAGGAAAACTAATGTAAATTTTTTTTTAGGGGCTAGTAATGTGGGGAATGTGATAGTATTTGAATGATTTGTTTTGTGTCTCTGGATCCGTAATTATTAACACTAACTACATAGTTGTAACATTAAATGTCAGCACCTATCAGATTTGGATTTCACATGCTTAACTGTAATTTAAGATATCTTTGAACCAATTCATACAACCAACTACTTATCCTTTTACATAATTTTGTGATAATTTATACAACCTCACCTCCTTAGTAGCTATGTAGTAGACGATCCTTCTTGTCGTGTTTTAATTAAAGAAAAAAAAATAAATCAATAATGGCGTCAACTTCAGTAGCCTCGGAGAAGCCACGGGGGGCGGCTTCCAAAATAGCCCCTATCCAGCTTCCCCCATCACCACTTGGGAGTTGGTGGCCTCCGGTGATGGGGTTGGTGCCACCAGGACACAGCTGCCGGCTTGTCCTGATGCACGGTTTATTTTTTTCATTAATTTTTGCAACATTCGCGGTCTGCAATAATTTCCACTTTGTTGAACATCACCTCTCTTCTTCTAGACTCACCTCTCATTCTTGACCGAAACTCAGATGTTTGAGCGTTCGATACCAAAACCCTATTCTGTTTCCTCTATTGTTTATCATCAATTTTCAGCCAAAGCGGTTGTTGTGCATATGTGCGCAACGATGGTTTGTTCGTGTCTCTAATCAGAGTCTTCCGAATTTTCAACCTTATGGCTTAGGCTCGCTTGCCATTCTACAACTAAATTCATTGTTCAGTTTATTTATCTCCAAATTCTACTGGCTATCCAAATTTGACTATTTAAACTCCAAATGGAGCACATTCCTCTTCTTCTCCTTCTCTGAAATCATCATATTAGAGATTTCAATGTTCACCACCGCCAATGGCTTTCTTCTAGTTCTCATGATACAGCTGGTGAATTCCTTCCATTTCGCTATCCAAAACGACTTGAGCAGTTGGTGCAGCTCCTACCGTATCCCTGATCATCTTGGATGAACCCAACATTCTAGACCTTTTTCTAACTTCTAATCCTTCTCCTATACTGTTAAACTCTTTCCTCCTCTGGTTCCTCCGATCACCTCTTCTATCTCGTATCCTCTTCTATCTCTTCAAGTCTTCCGCAGGAAAGACCCCCTTCTACGGAAAGGAAACGTTTGTGGCACTTCGTGCCGGAAGCTGTCGACTTGCGGTCGTACTTTTCGATTTTCCATGGAATGATTACTGTTTCCGTGGGAGGGGTCCCTCGGAGTGTGCAGAGCGCATAACTGAGGTGATTCTCTCTGGCATGGAGGCGTACATTCCATATTCTTTCCCTTCTACTAAACCTAAAACAAACCTTGGTTTAACTCTGCTTGTTCTCGTGCTATCCGCCGCAGGGATGCTGCCTTCAGGGATTACCGTCGTCTTCAAACTCCAGAAACTCATGCAACTTATATTTCATCCCGGAATCGTGCAAAACCTATTCTTCGTAGATACTAAAAACTCATTTCTCCGTAGAAAATGCAATAATCTTTCTGGTTCCTCTTCTTCACGTTCTTTCTGGCATTTTGCAAAAAATGTCAACTCTAACTTTGCTTCTTCCTCTTTCCCTCCTCTAGTATCTTCTGACGGTTCAACTGCCGTTTTGCCTTCCTCTAAAGCTGAACTCTTTGCTCAAACTTTTGCCTTAAATTCAACCTTAGACGATTCCGGAGCTATTCCTACTCCTTCAACCCCCTCTAACTCATTTATGCCTAAAATTGTAATTTCTTCTAAAGACGTCACTTCTGCTCTCTCTGAGCTTAATACTAAGAAGGCGTACGGTCCTGATGGTATTCCTCCTGTGGTTCTCAAAACTTGTGCTTCCGAGCTTGCACCCTGCCTTGGTAAACTATTTCGTCTATATCTTTCTACTTCAACCTTCCCTTCTTGCTGGAAACGTGCGCTCATTCAGCCTGTGCCGAAGAAGGGGGACTCCTCTCAGCCCTCTAACTATCGTCCTATTTCTTTAACCTCCGTTCTTTCTAAAGTTTTCGAATCTATCCTTAACAGGAAGATTTGGAAACATCTCAATTCTTCTAATCTTATCTCTGATCGCCAGTATGGCTTTCGAAAGAAACGCTCTACTGGTGATCTTCTTTCCCTTCTTCTGACTCTTGGTCTTCCGCTCTTCGGCATTTCGGTGAATCTTTTGCTGTTGCGCTGGACATATCGAAAGCCTTCGATAGGGCACAAGACTTTGATTTCAAAACTTCTCTCTTTCGGAATCAATCTTTCTCTCTGTGGCCTTCTCTCTGCTTTCCTTTCCGGTCGTTCTATAGCAGCAGCCGCTGTAGACGGCCACTGTTCTTCCTTTAAATCTATTAATAGTAGTGCTCTTCAGTGAATCCTCAACTCGTTTTTTGTTTTTCATTAATGACCTTACTATTACTTCATCACATATCCACTTTATATAAGCCGATGACTCCCCACGTCATTACTCCTTTCAATTTGAAAGACTCCCCTCCCAACAACTGTTAAATGAACTTTGGAGTAACTAACCTCTAATTTTTCTCATATTTCAAATTGGGGTGAGAATATGGCCGTATACAATGCCTAAAACACTTGATTCTTTCGTCTCTGTACTAGAAATAACCTTCCACACAACTATGACATCTTCTTTACAATCACACAACTCTGTTCTTAATATTCTTGGCATAACCTTTTCCCTTGATTTTTTTTGGAAAGATCACATTCTTTCTCCTTCTAAAGTAGGTTCTAAGAGGTTGGGTGTTCTGAGGTGCCTTCAGAATTTTTTCACGCCACCAAGTTGCTTGTTCTTTATATGGGTGTTGTCGCTTCTATATGGAGTATGCCTTACACATCTGGGGTGGATATACTCATACAGCTCACTTTCAAAAGGTGGAGTCTGTGGGTTTTCGTCTTATGAACTCCTTCATTCTCACTAACTCTGCAGTCTCTTTCTACAAGTTCAATTGTTGCATCACCTTCGTTCTCACTAACTCTTCAATCTCTTTCTACAAGTCCAATTGTTGCATCACTCTCTTTATACAATCACTATTACAACGAACACTGCTCTTTGAACTCTGCTTTCGCATAACTCCTTCTTTGAGAAGGGCTCATGATATATGGCTTTTCATACACTCTCATCCCTTCATTGCCAAAACTCAATGACTTCAGAATTAACCGTTATGATCAATCTCTCATGTACTCTACTGGCAAGTCTGAAACACACTTCCTTCATCTATTTTCCCAACTTCCTATGAATTGCACACCTTTAAACGCTGTTTATCAGAACATTTGACCGATTTTCCGATTTCCCCCAACTCTGGTGGAACATTGGTAGGCCTCTGGCCTTTGCCCACCAGAAGAAATATATATAAATATATATATATATATATATATATATATATATATATATATATATATATATATATATATATATATATATATATATATATATATATATATATATATATAGACGAGGGCTGGCTAAAAAATAAAGCCTTTTGATGCGTTGCAAAGCAAAGGAAACAGATATAAACATGTTCAGACCTGCGTTCGAAAGATTGAAGCTTGTAGAATAGATTTGACAAGTGAACGGTGTAGTTATTTGGCTTCATTGTCGTGCAATGATAGAAAAATGGAAGCCAATAGAGTTATTTGTTGAAGCAACGTGCAGTGATTGAAGTTTTGAATGCCTAAGGTGTATAGAATTTCTTCAAAACGTTGTAACAGGAGACGAAACGTCGGTCCACCACTACGATCCAGAAGAAAAACAAGCCTCTATGGAATTCAGACACCCAACTCACTTGGCGTACGAAAGTTTAAACTCAACTCTCGGCTGTAAACTCATGCTGAGCCTTTGAATGTGGAGGCCTATTCGTAATATTTACCGAAGGGCACGACTGTAAACTCCGATCGTCATTGTGAAATTCTTCGGAAATTGAAGAGCTGCATCCGTCGAATAAGACCAAACCGTGCCGTTTTCCCCCTGCATCTTGACAATCTCGACCACATTACAGAAGTTTCAACGTTTAAACTTCCAAGGTTATTGATCACCCAACCTGCAGTCCTGATCTGGCCCCCAGTGATTTTCATTATTTCTAAAGTTGAAGGAGAGTTTCCGGGGAGTGAGATTTGGTTCAGATGATGAGGTGAAGAAAACGGTGGCAGGCTGGTTCCGGAAAACAGATCAATACTTCTTTTCAACCGTTTTCGAGAAGTGGAATCAACGTTTGAAGAAATGTATCGATGTTCGAGGAAATTATGTAGAAAAATAATATTATTACATTGAAGAAACCTTTTATCTGCTTTCAGTCTTTGTTTCATTACCTTATCTGCAGTGCATGAGATTTCACGGCAGAACAGGCTTTACATTTCAGCCCATCTCGTGTAATATATATATATTTATATATAATATATATATATATATATATATTATATATTATATATATATATATATATATTATATATATATATATATATAATATTATATAATTGAGTGCTTCTTTTAAGCTTAATTTTTTTTTACAATAGGATAGCAATTTCTACAGCCTCTTGATGATGACATATTTATGTTGAAACGTAGAGGTTCATTAAATTATATTCATTAAATTTATTCTCATGATTTTTACATTAATTTATGTGCTTCATAATGTGATAAATTAAAAATGCTTTTTACAGTATTTGCTATTTTGTAATATATATATATATATTATATATATATATATATATATATATATATATAATTATATATATATATATATATAATATATATATATATATATATATATATATATTATATATAATATATATATATATATATATAATATATATAGTATGTATGTGTGTGTGTGTGCGTGTGTGTGTGGTGTGTGTGTGTGTGTTAAGATTCAAGGTGTTCTTTCAACGGATATTTCATAGTTTAAAAAGAATTTAACAACGAAAATTAATTTCTCATAAATTTGGCTATAAAAAAATAAACTGCAGATTTCTAAATACTTTAAATTAATTAGAGAGGTTTTCATTTTAATTAATATCTAATATATATATATATATTATATATATAATATAATATATATAATATATATATATATATATATATATATAAGCAGTGGCGGCTCGTCATATGGGCTCCGGGGCTGCAGCCCCTCTAAATTAAAAATACCAGGCGTAATATGTTGATATAAATATGAAATTTTTGTCAATGATTTTTATTCATTTTTTAACAATTTAATACATAAAAGTATAAATCATTAAAGAAAAAAAGTAAATGCATTTGGCAACTTCAAATTTTTGGGTACGATATTATTTTTCAAGCATTGCCATTATTTAAAAAATGGCTGTAAAATTTCTGCCCTAATAAGACAAATATAGCAACCACGATATGTAAGCATAACGACAGTTGTTTAAAATCTCGAGGGAGGTTGTTTTTTAATTTGGAAGAAAAATACAGAGTTTATTTTTTTTTTTTTTTTTTTATATATCTAATTATTAATATTTATTATTATTATATATTATATATAATATATATATATATATAATATATATATATATTTGCAGATGCACTTCTACATACTTAAATATTACAAAATATAAAAAGTACATTAAAAAGAATAACATTTTGTAATCCTTGCAGAATTTTAAGTAAGAATAATTGGGAATAGAAAAAAATCTTATAATAATTTTAATACGTACGTAAATAATTGTTTTTTTATGTTGAAAGACGTACGTTTGGCAAGTCTGTTTTGTGAGATAAATTTTCCAATTTTGAAGGAAGATAATTTAGCGATTGAGTAAGAATTGTGTAAAAAATGTGAAATTTATATAATTTTGTGTAATATGACAGTATGCTTTAAAACATTATTTATATGAAAGCAATTACAACTCCGATGACAACGTCTGAAGCAGAGAGATGTTTCTCGACTTTGAATAGAATAAAAACTATTAAATGTAGTAATGTATTAGCGATGTTTTCAATAGAGAGCGAAATGGTGTAAAATACCAGATTTCAATGAAAAAATAAGAAAACTTTTCGAAAAAAAATTCAAGAACTAATCTTATTTTTTTAAATATAAATATCAGCAAGCTTTCAGAACTAATTATTTTAAATAATAATAATAATAATAATAATAATAATAATAATAATAAATATATAAAATAATAATAATAGGCCTAAATGAATGAAAGAAATAATAATAATACGAATGTCAAAACATTTGCATTGATATATAGATGCTTCCAGTATATCGATATTTCCAGAATAAGTAAGGTAGTTTGAAATTTATATATATATATATTTATATATATATATATATATATATATATATATATATATATATATATAATATATATATATATTATCTATATATATATATATATATATAATATATATATATATAAAATATATATATATATATATATATATAAATATAAATAAAAAAATATATAAATATATTATATTATACTATATATATATTATATATATATATATTATATATATATATATATATATATATAATATATATATATATCTTGTAGAAATTATTATATAATTTAAAAAAATAAAATAAAATAAAATAAAATGAGACAAAGTTCCGAAAATTTACTTTTTGTTAGCAATTTGCTGTAAGAAATTGTTCGAGAAAGTTTTCAACAATTTGTACTAAAAAAAAATATAAAAAAAAAAAAAAAAAAATTTAGAAAAAAATTGAATTTTTTTTTTTTTTTTTTTTTAAATCTAAATCCATATGCTTTAAACTTTTGAAATTGTTAGCTATAAAAATTTATTTGCATTTAATAAACTGCACTTAAATTTATTTCGTACATAAAATTTAAATTCCATTTTTTGCAAGAGGTTTACAACCTCAATAAAACAATTTGTTTGAGATTACTTTCCGAAATTATATCTCTTCATATTTTATTTCTCTTAATAAATAAATATTCCAATACCTCTTTATTTTTTTGCGTTTAAAAGTTCAACTTTCTTGCCTCTTTTCATTTTTCTGAAATGTGATTATTTGATTTAAAAAAAAAAATAAAAATAAAAATAAAAAAAAAAAAATAAAAAAAATATTCAAATTCGAGACAGACCGGTCATCCAAATCATTTCATCCCTAATTTTTGCAACGTAAATGTTTATATATGAGTTAAATTTATGAGATTTGTTGTTAAAAAGGATTAGGTTAACCTCCCCTACTATTATTCTCATTTCAAAAAGGTGGAATGAAAAATGAATGGTCAAGATTATATAACTCCAAAAAAATAATATGTTGAGTTAAAATGTTATTTAAAAGTTGTTCCTTGAAAAGATTTAAACTCTAACTATATATATAATATATATATATATATATATATATATATATATATATATATATATATATATATATATATATATATATATATATATATATATATATATATATATATATATTATATTTATATATATATATATATATATATATATATATATATATAATATATATATATATATATATATATATATATATATATATATATATATATATATATACTATTATAGGTCGTCTGTTTCCCCATGTTCTGAGGAAAAAATTTTGTTCCCTAAAGGGGAAAATTCAGACTCTGGAATTTTCTCTACTTAGCTCTAATAAAAATTAGAAAAAAAATAAATTTCAATTAAAAATAGTGTTACTTTCAGATTTGATACAAAAATATACTAAAAAAAAAAAAAAAAAATCAAATTTTTTTTTTTTATTATTTTTTTGTTATAAAATTTAACCAAAATTAATTTTAAGACTTCAAACTTTTATATATTTTTCAAATCTTATCTATGATCGATTTTTTTGGTATTTTTCAACCCCTAAAATGTGCCATCCTATAGGATGGCACATTTTAGGGGTAAAATTACTTTACCCTTTACATTAATATATATATATATATATATATATATAATATATATATATATATATATATATATATATATATATATATATATATATATATATATATATATATATATATATATATATATATAAGATCCACAAGGGTTTCACTCCAATTAACTTTCCTAGATAAATATAAATGCTTCAGCGAAAAAAAAAACAAAAAAACAAAACCGTTAATTGACTTCGAAGTTATAGCGTGTTGAAAAGAGGAAAAACGTTTTGTTCCATTCATTATTACTTCAATTGTTTTTTATTTCGTTTTTCTTACTTTAAAAAGCGAAGCTTAGTAAGTTTTACAAGTCTCCGACTAGAGAAAAACATTTCATTGATCAATTCAGCGTATATGAAATGAAAAGTCAGAAAAATAATTAAAAATTATAAAAAGTGAAAAGGAGTGTAAATTGATTCAAGTTTTTTACTACGAATAATATTCATTACATTTAACTTTAATTATGTTTTTTTTCATAAATATGTATTTTATATTTCGCTCCTAAACATGGAAATTCCTATTTTTGAGCGCTATATAAAAAATAGTTCATTTAAAATAAAATTAATTATGTTTTTTTTAATTAAATATTTTAAATTTTTAAATATAAATATATAAAAAAAAAAAAAAAAAAATAATATATATATATATATATATATATATATATATATATATATATATATATATATATATATATATAATATATATATATATATATATATATATATATATATACTCGGTCAAAAGAAAATGTGTGAAAGGTTAAAAATGTATCTTAATTATTGTGTATGAATAAAGAGCACAAATGTTACTACCATAGTCACTGAAAATTTAAATAATCTGCAACATTATCATGCATTTAAAAATAAAGATTCTTCTTTCCTTTTTAAGTTTCTTTCATTATTATTCTAATGATCCTTCTCAATCTTTTTTATTCCAAGGGTTATTTTATCAAATAAATTTGAGATAAGCTAAAGATGTCCTAGAAGATTCCTGCTCAACCTTAGAACCTGTTGAAGCCTTTTCTGTTAAATCCCTTCTAATCTCCTAAGTTTCTGAATCTTTCAAAATTTCAAATGTCCATTGCGTTATTTTGTCTACTTATATATATTCACCTATAATTTCAATTTGAATCTAGGATCTAGTAAAAACGGGTAAAAAAATTTGCTTTCAAAGATCAGAAAATCTTTTTTAAATCAATAATTTAATTTTTACAACTGTGGTTTAAATTCAACTGAAGTTACTATTTGTCATCAATACGTTTTTATACAAATAAGTTTATTGCTTGAATTGTAGAGATATTCAACGGAGAAATGGTTTACTTCTCACTTACATCTACAATAATTTCTTTTAATGGTTTTCAAAATTGAATAATTGTTTGTGGAAAACCTCAATGATCAGATTTTAAAGTAGGAAATTTACATAGTGCGGTACTAAATTTTAAGTTTAATAGAGAAGTGTCAATTTTACACACGCAATCAGACAGTTATCCGCACCAACAAGAAGGAACACGTCTCGACACATTGTGAGTCGTCTTGTTTCAGTGACTTGAACAGTAGTTTGTGATTTGTAGCTAGTAACGAAAGGTAGTGTTCAAGTCTCTGTCACAGATTTTAGTACGGAGCAACGTTTAATAATAAAAGTTCTTTTTTAAAGCTGGGAAAGTCCTACGCAAAAATGAAATAGTAAATGCAGCTTTTATGGACCTAACACTAACCCGTTTGAATGTTTTCAGATGGTTTGGACGTTTCGGTGATGGACGAGGCGTTGAAGAAGACTATAGGGGAGAGAGAGAGAGAGAGAGAGAGAGAGAGAGAGAGAGAGAGAGAGAGAGAGAGAGAAGAGAAGAGAGAGAGAGAGAGAGAAGAGAGAGAGAGAGAGAGAGAGAGAGAGAGAGAGAGAGAGAGAGAGAGAGAGAGAGAGAGAGAGAGAGGAGGAGAGAGAGAGAGAGAGAGAGAGAGAGAGAGAGAGAGAGAGAGAGAGAGAGAGAGAGAGAGAGAGAGAGAGAGAGAGCCTTCTCCCATTGACAGGGTCAGGGTGTAATTCTTTTAGAATATCTTAAACAGGGCTATTAATGCAATTTACTATATAAAGTACTCGTTTTTTTAACTTCAGTCCTAAGGCTAAGCAGACCATTGACTGTGTAAAATCTATATCACATGTAAAAATATATTATTCCAGCAAGTGCTATGGTGAATTCTACATTCCAGTGCAAGAACACATGTGAAACTTTGAATAAATTTATACTGATCATAAATTAATAACATTTAAACATGAATATTACATTTCTTTTACAACATTATACCTATATTCTTCATAGCATGCAAAATATACCAATTTAAAACTATTAGAAGATTATAATAATCATTATACAATATATAAAAAACAATAATCGAAGGATTAATCAATACTCAGGTAATTTATTTGCAATTGGTCATTTCTTGATTTGCTATATATATAATATATATATATATATATAATATATATATAATATATATATATATATATATATATATATATATATTATATATATATTATATATACATATCCTGTGGTGGGCAAAGCCCGGAGGCCTACCAATTTCCACCGGAGCTGAAAAAATCCTATCCTGGTCGCTGGAGGCCAACATGTCCAGATACACGACGTTTGAAAGTATGCTAGTCAAAGGAAGTTGGGAAAACAGATAATGAGAGTGTATTCCAGACTTTACCAGTAGAGTACATGTAAGATTGAGCATAGTGGTTACGTTTGGTGGATGAGAGTTGGACAGAGAAAGTATGGGAATGTGTAGGGAGGTGTGCCACACGATCTCTTCTCAATGGAGGAGGTATGCAACCAGAGAGTTCAGAAGAGCAGTGTCACTGTAATAGCGATAGTAAAGAGAGAGTGACGCAACAATTCGACGGGCAGAAAGAGATTGGAGAGAGTTAGTGAGAGCAGGAGAGTTGATGTGACGAAAAGCCCTAGACTCCACCTTGTCAAGGAGAGTTGTATGAGTGGAACCGAGATATGTGAAGCATGCTCCATACAGAGGAGAACAACACCTTTATAGAGAGCACGCAACTGGGGTGGAGTGAAGAAATTACGAAGGACCCTCAGAACATCCAACCTCTTAGGAAGCTTGTTGGAAAAAAAATTTGATATTTCAAGAAAGATCAGGAGAAAAGAGCACAGAGAGACAGATGAGTTGAGTTGTGTTTTCGAAGAGAATCATATTGTGTGGAAGAATGTGTCGAGTTGGATGGTTGAGAGGGTGCCCCTTTTTTGCAAAGGCTGAATGAGCGCACATTTCCAGCAGAAGAGAAGGTTGAAGAGAAAGACAAAGACGAAATGTTACAAAGGCAAGTGCACTCGGAAGCACAAGTTGGGAACTACAGGAATCCTATCAGGGTTCTAGTATTTAGCCAGAGAGAGCTGAAATGGTCTTTGAAAATTACAATTTTAGGCATATAATAGGTTGGATGGGGGAAAGAGGAGGGAGGCTCCGGGTCTATCGTTAAAGGAAAAAGCGAAAGTTCACTTTAGAGTAAAAACAGCATTTGTGCCGTGAAAAAAGAGAGGAGAGGAAGAAGCAAAGTTAGAGTTGACATTTTGCAAATGCCAGAAGAAAGAAAGATTTTTGCATTTTCTACGGAGAAAAGAGTTTTTAGTATTACAAGGATAGATTTTGCAGGATTCCGGGATGAAATATAAGTTTGTGAGTTTCTGGAGTTTGACGACGGTAATCTGAAGGTAGCATACCTGCGGCGTATAGCATGAAAACAGAGAAACCAAGTTTGTTAGGTTTAGTAAGGGAAAGAATATGGAATGTACGCTCCATATCAGAGAGAATCACCTCGTAATGCGTCACACTCCGAGGGCCTCCTCGAAGCAATAATCATTCATGGGAAATCAAGGAAGTATGACTGCAAGTTCAACCAGCTTGCGGCAAGACTTTTAGAGGGAGTAAGAAGAGGATACAGAGATAAGAAGATAAGAATATATATAATAATATATATAATAATATATATATATATATATATATATATATATATAATATATATATATATATATATATATATATCAGCAATAAAAGCAGGTAATTTCACCAAAAATCAACACCCAAAGGTAAGCAAATTAAAAGCCGATAAAAAATCTTTAAGACATTCGTCTCCCTTCAGAAAGTGTTGCGAGTTTTGGGACTGATCGATACATTTCACAGACGTTAATTAAAAATTATAGGCACGGCACCAACTCCCTCAGTTAGTTAAAACTCAAAAAACGTTTTGATAATTCAATATTTCCGATGAGATGACGTCAAAAAAAAAAAAAATAAAAAAAAAAATAAATAAATAAAAAATTAAAAAATAGTTCCATTTTAACCGAAAAATTTTTATTTTTTATATTTTACCATGTTAAATATAAATATATATATATATATATATATATATATATATATATATATATATATATATATATATATATATAGTATATATATAATATATTAATATTCCCACTCATATTACGACTGCTAATGTTAATCTAATGTTTTATTTTTATTTTCAGTTTTTTTAAAACAAAAAAAAAAACTTCCTTAGTTGGAATTGGAAATTAAAAAAAAAATCTTGGAAATAAAATTTCCCATCAATAATTTTTATTTTTTTCATATATATATATATATATATATATATATATATATATATATATATATATATATATATATATATATATATATATATATATATATATATATATATATATATATATATATATGCTCTTAGGGCTAACAATTCACTTTCGAAAAATTTCCAATTTCAAACTAATTTTAGCTGTCAAATACATGTAAATCTTTCAAAATCCTTCATTCCCCATATATATATATATATATATATATATATATATATATATATATATATATATATATATATATATATATATATATATATATAATATAGGGTTTTAAAAAAATTTAAATGAAATAAACCTCCAGGAAATTTTAACAGGTTTGCTTACTCCTATTGTAAACTAGTAAACCTGGTAAAACCTCGTAAAACAAAGGTAAAATTCTTTCTGAACTATAAATGCTATAAAAAGTTTAAAAATATATATATATATATAATATATATATATATATATATATATATATATATATATATATATATATATATATATATATATATATATATATATATATATATATATATATAATATATATATATTTAAAACAAAATAAACTATATATAATAACAAAATAAAAAGATGTAAAAAAAATTAAGAAAAAAAATAAATAAAAAATATAAAAAAAAAAAAAAAAAAAGTTTACAAAAAAAAAAAAAAAAAAAAAAAAAAAAAAAAAAAAAAATTTCAAAGTTGAAAAAATTTTTTAAAAAATTTTGAGGTCAAGAAAAATAAATTATTCAAAGCATTCCTAAAATCACTTGAAATAAATAATATGTTCATTTATCTTTTAAGCTTAAATTTTTTCTTATTAAATACTGAAATATATTATCCTTTTAAAAATTACTAAATTAAATTAAATTTTAGTTAAAATAATTATATTATCCTATTAAAATATATTTTTAAACTTTAAATTAATGATTTTTATATTTCCTTTGGAAAAATTAAAGTTTGCTCCTTTTGACGAGAAATGACACTAACAGAAAGATTTAACTGACCAGCGCAATTACTGTAATTGTTGAATTAAAACTTTTTCTTCTCTGTATTTTACAATTGACAAAACAAAATTCAATACAATTTTATTGCGTATAGTAATGATACTTTAAAACATACAAACTTAAGTTGTTTACTTGTTCTGTATGTCTAAAATTCTAAACCTTTCATTGCTCATAATTCTAAACTCTTTCAATTAATTACTTTCAATCTGAAGTTCAATATGAACTTTCAATGAATTACTTTCAGTCTAAAATTCTGTCTGAACTTTTAATGAATTACTTTTACTTTGAATTTGAATCTGACTTTTCAATGAATCGATTACTTTCAATCTGATTTTCAGTGAGAACTTTCAATGAATTACTTTCAATAAATTAATTACTTTCAATCTGAATTTGTCTGAACTTTCAATGAACTAACGTCAATCTGAACTTTCAATGAATTAATTACTTTCAATATTAATTACAATCGAATCTTTCAATGAATTACTTTCAATAAATTAATTACTTTCAATCTGAATTTATGAACTTTCAATGAATTACTTTCGTAACTTTCAATGTATTACTTTCAATTTGAATATTACAATCGAATCTTTCAATGAATTACTTTCAATCTGAATTTCTGCCGTAACTTTCAATGTATTACTTTCAAACTGAAAATACATATCAAATGATTGTACTTGTAAGGTCTTCCGGGTTTTAAATTAAAGGAAAATGTAAAACATCGTTGGTGACAATAATTGGTTCCTTATTTTGGAAGTAGTTCAACAACAAAATTATTGGACTTAGAAATAAATAAATTTAATTTAATCCATTACTCATATATATATATATATATATATATATATATATATATATATATATATATATATATATATATATATATTATATATATATATATATATAATATATATAACAGAAACATGAGAATATGAAAATTAACAATATATTTTCCTGGGAAAATCATTTTAATCGCTAGGAATGTCAACATTTGGGTGTTGCTATGGTAATTCATACAAAAAAAACAGCAAGTATAGAGTACGCCTCACATATTGGGGTAGTTCCACTTCATACAGCTCATATGAGCTCTTCCGCTCTCTACTAATTCTCTCAGTCCCTTCAATGCCCGTCGAATTGTTGCGTCACTCTCTCTATACTATCACTATTACAATGGTCACTGCTCTTCTTAACTCTTACGTCGCATACCTTCTCCATTGAGAAGGGCTCTTGCGACAAGACTTCCTACACAGTCTCATCCCTTCTTTGTCCAACTATATGATCCCAGACTTAATAGCTATGCTCAATTCTACGTGTACTCTATTGGTAAATTCTGGAACTCACTCCATCTATTTTCCCAAATTCCTATAACTTACACACCTTCAAACGCCGTGTATTGGGATATGTCACCCTTTAACTTGACCACATAAAAAAACATAAAGCTGATATAAAAAGATACAATTCAAGTCATGCAATTTTCGTACATATTACACATCAACGTAAAATAAATTGGGATAATGCCAAATTTATTTTCTCATCAAAATTGAAAAATCTCAGTAGATTAGTTGTCATTTTTTATAAAAACTTTACAGAATTTCAATACTTCCTCCCAATTTTTAGAATTGGACACATTTTTGACAGGATTTTTAAAAATCATTTTTAAGCAATTTTTACATACAATGAAAAGTAGCCAGATTACATAATTTGTCACTTCATTTTAATTTCTGCATATTTATACTTTTGACAATATAGAGGTTTTATGTTTGCTTTCACAATTAATTTTTCCAGTTTTGCCTGAAGAGGGAGAAAGGTACTTCTCCGAAACGTCATGCTTATCTTTTTAACTCTCCGTCCTGGTTATGTATTTTTTATTATTATTGTTGAAACCTTCGTTTTAGTGTTTTACTTTTTATTTTCGTTATTTTAAAAAAAAAAAAAAAAAAAAAAAAAAAAAAAAAAAAAAAAAAATATTAATATATATATATATATATATATATATATATATATATAATATATATATATATATATAAATATATATATATTATATATATATATATATATATATATATATATATATATATATATATATATATGAGAGAAAACAATTTTTTCTTTTATCCCTAAAATTCAAGACTTTAAAGATACCAACTTTAACCCACAAAAATCTCCACAAAAGAATCCACAAAACTGAATTTCGTATAAAACCAATTTCTTTTTCTCACAAATTTAAATTCATTTACAAACAACAGTAAAGAAAGGAAAAAAGTGCACTTTTTTAAAAGAAATGTTGCTTCACACCATTTTCCCTTTGAGCGTTATTTTATTTTTCTTGTTTTTTCCTTTCTCTTTTTCGCCCGAGCTTTAATTTAAGAGCATGAAAATTAACTTTATTACCGCTTCGAATCCAAAATAGTGTACAATCAGCACTACAATAAACACCCATCTACACACACGCATATATATATATATTAATAATACATGTAATATTATATATATAATATATATATATATAGATTATAGATATATAGATATATATTTTTATTATTTATAATTTATTTATATATTT
>SEYY01002473.1:22500-25000 GCA_009176605.1 Armadillidium nasatum
AGAAGTAAGAAGTACAGAGAAGCTCGCCTGAAAAAAAGTTTCAAAAGAGAAAGACCTTCTACCCGGAACAAGGATAAAAGTTCTAGAGTTTAAATCTGAGTTACGTTTCTGCCAGGGTTCTAAAGAAATCGTATAAAGAAAAATTCTGCGGTAATGATCTTACAATTTTCATAACTAAATAAATGGTTGCATAAGTCAGATTAATTCCAATTTTATGATTACTTAGGGATCATTTGCAAAATTTTAAAATAGTTTCAAAGGTTTAAAATTTTCAGGAGAGGAATGAACCTGAATTGAAGTTGTCCCCCGCCTCTGTGATAAACAGAAATTCTCCCTTTATGAACATTGCTTTTTTTATTAATTGCTTATTATGTAGATTGTATCATTGTTATAATCCTTGATGCTGCAAGGATTCTAGATAATTAATCAAGATTTTTGTTATAAAATAATAATCTTATAATTGAAATAATAACGCCTTTTAAAAACAGCGTTCAAATCCTCCAATGGGAGACAAGCTTTAATTGTTCCGTAACGTGCCTTCATGAGAGGAAAAATTTGGGGTATTAATGAGTCATTTCGGCATACGATACAGCTGCCACAAAACCTTTCCTGGAGGCAGCGAGTCGAACGTTAAAACTATTGATATCTGATTAATAATTAATTTTATAGTTGCAGCTATTTCTCATTATAAGATCTTAATAGTGCTATTAATTCCGTGCTAAAATATTATTTGTACCCAATTTGTGAATTACGATAATTTGCTTGAAAGTATTGCTGCTTCTTTTGCCAATTCATTGTATTTTTTAATGATTATGCTTTCTATTAGCGATTTCTCTTCTGTGCATCTGATACTCCCATTTCCAAAACTATTGCAAATTTTTTTTCCCTCACGTTATATATATATTAATTTTTTTTTTTTTAAAGAAAATTAACAATTATTAGTAGAGTATTCTAATAAATTAAGAAATTAAATAACTTTAAAGTAATGAACGAAAAAAAAATGCTGGATTGTTTGACTGACAAATGAGATGAAATAGTTCACAGTATGAAATTAAGTGAGTGAGTCATTCTGAGGGTCGAACTAGAACAAAATCATTAAGAGAGAAGGACAAGAAATCCCATGTTATCGAATATTCGGATAATATAACTTAGTGATAAGTTAACAATAAGATATACATATAAATTGTTTCCATATATAAGTGTTGCCCCATTGACCATGCTAAAGCAGTGTGTGAGAACTGATGGAAAATAGTGTAGAATATATCCTCCTGCATAGTTAAAGTACCGAAACCCTCCAATATTTCCCAATATATTTTGCCAACCTTTGAGTTAAAGGCAATAATAGTTCGTTATTATTAAGTAGTAATTGATCCATGGCAGGAGAATGAAACCAAAAACCTTTGGTTTTAAAAATACTTAGTTTGCTAATTTAAATGAAAATTTCTTACATTTTATTAATATTTTTTATCGTTTCTATATATATATATATATATATATATATATATATATATATATATATATATATATATATATATATATATATATATATATATATATTATATATATAGGCTTAGGTAGATTGTTTCTGACTTTCGATATTTTTTATATCGATATTTTTTTATGTCGATATTTTATTTTAATCGATACTTTTATAAATATAATTAGCCCTAGGCTATTATGTCGTGCAAACGTTCTTGTGTACGTTAGGTCTCTTTTACGGCAAATTCTTGTGTAGGTTAGGCCTCTTTTTACGGCAACTTCGGTAGTTCAGGTTATGATAAGTCGAATTAGGTTCTGTTAGAAAAGTAAGTAATAATAATTGTGTGTATGTCTAGTGTAATAAGGCCGTAGACCTCTAATTCTCGGCAAAGTTCTTGTTTATTTAAGTTAGGCCTCTCTGATATTTTCGATTATCGATATTTTCAGACAATCGAAAGTCAGAAACAATCTACACCTTTACCATATATATAATATATATATATATATATATATATATATATATATATATATATATATATATATATAATATATATATATATATATAAATAAAAAAAAAAAAAAAAAAAAAAAAAAAAAAAAAAAAAAAAAAAAAAAAAAAAAAAAAAAAAAAAAAAAAAAAAAAAAAAAAAAAAAAAAATATATATATAATATATATATTATATATATATATAAATATATATATATATATATATATATATATATATATATATATATATATATATATATATATATATATATATATATATATATATATATATATATATAATAATATATACGAAAAGTAAAAATTAAAAAAAATAATAATTATAGAAATTTATTTATATATATATATATATATATATATATATATTATATATATATATATATATATATATATATATATATATATATATATATATATATATATATATATATATATATATATATATATATATATAAATTATTAAGTTAAATCATTTTTTTTTTTTTTTAACAATCTTAATTTTAATTTAAATATAAT
>SEYY01002473.1:30000-37500 GCA_009176605.1 Armadillidium nasatum
ATTCAAGGGAATTAGAAATGTATATATACATTGCTTTTCCCATTCCCTTGAATAAGGATCCCCGGGTGTAGGGAAGGAAAGCTTGGCTCCTTTTTAACTTTTTTTTTTTTTTTTACCCCGGTTTAATATCTTACGTTTTTAATGTTTTACAACAAATTTTCGATTCGTAGGTAGAGAAATTAGGGGGTTTATTGGGAAGTATATATATATATATATATATATATATATATATATATATATATATATATATATATATATATATATATATATATATATATATATATATACTACTCAGCAAAATTAAGACGCAATCTCATTCTTTCCCTCTCTAACTCACTGATCTCATTGTGCTCAATCCTGCATGTAAAATCTGGAACACATCAACATCTTCAATTTTTCGAACTTCCTTTGACAAGCACACGTTCAATCGCCATGTACTGGATGGAGCTTGACGGCATTTGATTTGGCCTGATTTCCGATTTTTTTTTCAATTCTCGCGAAATTAAGTAGGCATCTCGTCTTTTCATACAAGAGGATATATATATAATATATATATATATATATATATATATATATATATATATATATATATATATATATATATATATATATATATATATATATATATATATATATTATATATATATATATATTTGCGAAGAGACTTGCTTTATTAATATAATAAGAAATTGGTTTTCTTTATAAATAAAGTTACGCGTGACTTAATAGATTTTACGCTGAAGAAGATATTATGACACATGATAAATCAAATGCTTTTATTAATAGGCATACCACACAAGCTACACACAATCACACACACATACATACCTACACAGTTAATCTATATATATATATATATATATATATATATATATAATATATATATATATATTATAATATATATATATATATATATATATATATATATATATATATATATATATATATATATATCACCTTTTCTCTTACATTATTTATCATGATAAAGTTGTAAGATTTCCGCGAATATCTTCTCTTGGGAGAAATCTTCTTGATAAATACCCTCAAGAGAAGCAAATCACTTCATTAGTGAAGATAATTTATGGAAAAGTGGATGAAAAAATACGTTCTTGAACACTAAATTAAAAAATTAAATTCTATTTTTAACTGTTATCTCAGAAAGCCTTTGAATTAAACCTGAACTTCAAGTACAGGGTGTTCCAAACAGAATGCAACTCTTTATTGTACAGAATATACAGTATGTATTTAAAATTATGAAAGAAAGAGAAAAAGGAGATATTATGTATGTACGATTACAACATGACTTGTGTCCCTACATTTTGTAATGTTTTCAACAGCAAATGAACGAAATCAACAATAGTAATGTGAATGTCTTTTATAGTCTGGTTCCTTCAGTTCATGAACAATTAATACCATTGAGGTAGGTATGAAATTTCAACCTTTTTTAGTCTTCAAAATTATATCTGATGACAGTCCACCAGTGATGATAACTTTCTAAGGGGATTTTCTGGATCAGCATGTTAAACTCTGAAAGAAATCGGCATGAACGTCGGCAGTTAACAGAGATGGCCGGCATAGGCTCGTTCAATTTTGTGCAAATAATTAGGTCATAAAATTTTTTAATCAAACGTGTTACTGTCGACTTGTACTGCATTGCAAACTGAGGAAACTTGAATTCAAACTCCTCTATCACACGTTTGTGTAATTTGTACAAACAAACCTATCAACAATAAATACATGTTCATCTTTGGAAAACGATACAATGGAATGAACGTTCCAGTTTGGCTGACGCGTAACTTTGTCATGTTCACTGTTACAGTCTATTGATTTTGATTAGAGTAACGCCATCAGAAAAAATGTTATAGTAAAAAACGTATTTGTGAGAACGTTCCACACTCTTATCTTTCGGTTTTGAGTCTATTTTCAAACATTCGATACAACCTACCTTAACTCTTATAATATATTAACAATCCCTAACTTTGGTGATTTAAAAGGACCTATACTCAAATCGTCGACAGGTTAATATTAAATGGAGTCACTTTTGAAAAAAATCTGGAGGCCATTTTTCTCTTCAATTTGAACTTGTCGACGATTTGGCCATATGTATTTAAAAAAAAAATCATTTGACCAATATCGTATTTTAGTTTCATCGATATTTAGACCTATTATTATTTATTATTATTATTATTACTAGCTTTCATTGGCATTTAGGCTTATTATTATTATTATTATTATTATTATTATTATTATTATTATTATCATTAAATTGGCAAATGCATGGCACACGAGCATGTCTACGGGGGTTCCGACACACTTTACCCCAACCCGTGAATTATGGTGTGATGAGTGAAAGGCTTTCAGTACATTAGAAAAATTAATGTTTTTACATGAAACTATATAATCCGTAGTTATAGCATATATACTATATAGGACTTTTTTTCTCTCTCTTTATATATATATATATATATATATATATATATATATATATATATATATATATATATATATATATATATATATATATATATATATATATATATATATATATATATATATATATATATATATATATATATATATATATATATATATATATATATATATATATATATATATATATATATATATATATATATATATATATATATAATATATATATATATATATATATATATATAGTAAAAAATAGAAACAAAAAATGAACGTAACATTTATAATTAAGATTAACATAGTTTAAATATAATATCTTTTAACCATAATATCTTAACTTCAGATATTATGGTTAAAAGATATATAATTTAAACTCTTAATTATAAATGTTAAGTTCATTTTTGTTTCTTTTTTTTTTTACTAAAATCAAGCTTAAAAGGAGCAATTCAATTTATACTTTATATATATATATATATATATATATATATATATATATATATATATATATATATATATATATATATATATATATATATATATATATATATATATATATGCAACTTATAGTGTCGATGATTTGGACAGTTGTGAAAAAATGTTGTCGACTATTTTTCTTTAACAAAACAAGTTGTCGGCGTTTTGGACGAGAGACAAACTTTTGTTAATTGAATGTCGACGATTTAGAAGACTTGATTCGTTTTTCAATTTGCCCTGTCGATGATTTGAGCTATTCCCTCCAAGAACACTTGAAACTGAAAAGGATAATGGTCGACACTTTTTGTCGACCATTTGGACTATCGACCATTTGGTTCTAGCTAGGTTCTTGAAAAGCCATTACATGAAAAATGCTTTTAAAATAATGAAGTACCTTAGAAATTGCAATTATTTACCTATGTTCTGTAAGAATAATGAGGCAAATTTAATTAAATATCAATAAATGTTAATGACGTCAAAGTTCTCCATAAGCATAGAAAAATCAATCCTAATTCCCAGTATAAAACTTCTTAACCTCAAATAAACAAACGATTCTTCCTCCCAAAACATTCCCGAGTTCAAAGCATCAATTAATTAGAGATAATCCCCAACTTTTTAGAGTTCATCAATTTCAAGCTCGCTCTCTTTAAATTAATTGCATAGACTTTTTCTCTTTTAGATCACTTAACACATTAATTATGATGTATTTTTCATTGTCTCGAGCCAGAATTATCATTACGATTTTTTAAATTTCTTAGATACATGGTTTCATATAAGACATATTTAACATATAATTTTTACATTGAAACTGCACGCACATACTCATATATATATATATTATATATATATATATATATATATATTATATATATAATATATATATATATATATATATATTATATATATATATATATATATATATATGTCAAAGGAACTGTTTTCTATTTGAAAGAATTTTGTAAGAGAAGATTGTTAAGAAAGAAATATGCAAAGATAAAATCAAAAAACTCAAAAAATTTGCACTAAAAATACGAAAAAAACTCCAAGTGTTTTCCTTATTTCTAATAATTATTATTATTATATTTATAAAACGGATATATCTTATTTCTAGCAATTATTATTATTATATTTATAAAACAAGTGACATGAAAGCGTTAAAACAGTTAAATCTACTTTTTTTTTTATGAAATACCAAATATTTTAGACCTTAGACCTTACAAAATTTTATCTTGTACCTTAAAATCTTTTCAAGCTTGGAAGACATTAGGGTTTATATGCAAATGCTTAGGTCAATATATATTCCCCAGAAGAGGGTTTCTTCTCGGAAACTGCTTGGGGACTCTCCCTCTCTCCTATATATATATATATATATATATATATATATATATATATATATATATATATATATATATATATATATATATATATATATATATATATATATATATATATATATATATATATATATATTATAGAGATTATCATTCGCTACACAAACAAAAATAAAAATTTGAAGATGTAAAAAAAACATTATTCAAACAAGATGTTCCTGTAAGATATCAAAAATATTCTCAAGGCAATTTCTCGAATCCTTTATGCTTTATAAGATATTAAGAATATCGTCTCAAAAATAACACGTTATTAATACATAATCGAAATGAAGCTTTAAAGAGGATAGTTTATATCTGTGAGGCGCAACCGTTGTTAAAAATGTAACAAATATTCCTCGAGGCTCACAAAAAATTTACGAACTGCTTCAGGAAAAGATGAAAGTGTCAAAGGCCGAAGAAGTAAGGCATATATCTTTCACTTTGAATGATATTATATATATATATATATATATATATATATATATATATATATATATATATATATATATATATATATATATATATATATATATATATATATATATATATATATATATATACTGCATATATATATATATACTGCATATATATATATCTGATAAACTTTCGTCTCCCAAGGACCACGATTCGATCGCATTTGTTTTATTGCTATTCATATTATTGGAAATTTAGATCTAATTCTGTCTGAGCTCTGAATCGCTGTAAAGATATTATTAAACAAATTAAGAGTACGGCAACTAGACCGAAGTGAGTTGATCACCTTGGTGACCCTTAAATTTTTTTTTAAAATAAAAATCTGCATTTATCACCTTTGCTTTTTATTGAGCTATAACACCTCAGATTAAAACGCTAATTCCAAAGGTATTTTTGCGTAATTTAATTCTGGACAACCTAAGCAATCTTTCCACTCTCAATTCTTCCGTCTCATTTATCTGAGACATTAGTGATTAGGTACATAGGATCCTGACATCTATGAACATTAAGGGGCAAACTACTCGAATATAATATTTTCTCAAATATTGGGAGAATACTTTTATTAATATCGAAGACTCAGTTATGTCCAACCTATTTCGAAGAATAGTAGCTGCTTTGAATTCCACACCTTCAAATTATTTCCCTGTCATCCATGCCTACCTGTATTGTGTCCAAAATCTTTAGGACAATTATGAATTTCGCAATTTTTAGATTACCTTGGTTTTAACTACCTTCTTTTTGATCAATATGACATTCGACCTTTGAAACGACCTGCTATCATCTTTTTCTCTCTTACTGATTTATGATACTCTCTATGTGGTTATGGGAGTCCTTTTTACTGTATCTTGATATCTATAAAACCTCTGGCAGTGAAATGCAAGTATTGTCGCTCATAAACTCCGTTAACAAGGGTTTCCTCCTTCACTTTATTCAGTTACTTTTAGATATCTATTATTATTTTCTCAAATGAGCTGTTGATGATGTGGCCATATCTTATATAACTTCTTTTGTCAATAGTTTTATTCCTCAAAGTTCGATTCCTATTCTCAATGCATTCTTCTATCCATTTCAAATCAGTTTCCTTTGATGCATCTTTTAGAATTACTTTAGCTTTACGAGTCTATTCTTCTTGATTTGGATGGAATTTCCCGCTGGGGTTGCCCTACTCGTCATATTCAATTATTGAAGAACCTTACTTCTGCAACTCCCCTTCACACAAATACTTTTCAACTCTCTCTCGCTTTCGACGGATCTATATTCTCCTTTGCTGACCAGGTAAGCACCACTGGGTCACAACATAAGCAAAACATTGTCTCTGAAATATTTCACAAAAGTTGCTAGGGGTTTTCTCAAAGAAACTGAAAATACTATTCAGGCTTCAGGTTTTTGAGAATTTTTTCCTCTTGGTTAGTTCAACTCTATATGAGTCTTCTCCTCTTCCCTTGCATAAAATGAGTACACATCGAGGGAGCCTCCAATTTCAAAAGCCCAAATGGTAATATTAAGCTTAAGATTACCAATTTTCTAGCTCCCTTGACTCTATATCTCTGATACCAAACGTTTTATTAGATTTGTAGTATTGTTTCTGTTTCCGGAATTGTTTTACAAACTTCTCTTTACTCTGCTGAAATTAATTTGTGCTTTCAAGATTGTACCTATGTTCGTTCAAGAAATTTGAATGTCACAAAAAAAAATTTTTTTTTCTTTTTTTTTTTTTTGAATTAGGTTTTTATTTTTGTGAAGCGGTGTGGGTATATATGTATATATATATATATATATATATATATATATATATATATATATATATATATATATATATATATATATATATATATATATATATATATATATATATATATATATAATATATATATATCCACTGCCAGTTTACCTATTGGTATGTGCTGAATCTAAAGTCATTTGTAATTTTATGCTGGGAAGTAAAATTCTGGTTTATAAAGAATTCGTGTTATTACTGTATTAAGCACATTATTACTTAAAAATCATGACTCCAACATGATTTTACATCACTTACTCTTTAATGTATTCAATGATACAGTGATGAAGTTTGAATATTTGATTTTGGACCATCGATTTAAAAAAAATGGTCTGAAGAACTAATAAAGTTTAATTGGATGTGAATTATGGAATAACCAAAGGAAAAAATTCATCTTCGAGAAAATGAAATGAAATGATAAAAAGGCATCAGAAGTTCGATCCAAATAAGATTTAAAAAGTATTAGCAGATTAACCTTATGTTGGTTTCTTTGAAAAACTATTGCATTGAGTTAGCAGTGTAAAATGAATGAATTTTCTTAAAAAAAAAATAATTGCAATATATAATATATATATATATATATATATATATATATATATATATATATATATATATATATATATATATATATATATATATGCTAGGTAAGTGGTGCTTGCCCAATTTCAACAGATTATGAAACTGTAGGCACCTGATGCAACAGATAATATAATTTCTTAAGTTGAATTTATAAATCCGAGAGTTTCCTATATAAGAATGAGATGCATAACAGAGCTTAGTAAGCTGTAATATATATATATATATATATATATATATATATATATATATATATATATATATATATATATATATATATATATAATATATAATAATAATAATAATAATAAAAATAAAATAATCTAATAAAAGTGCAGTGGTCAACCAGGGTTTATATATAAAATAATACATATAAATCGAGTGATTAAAACTCTTCTA
>SEYY01002474.1:10000-17500 GCA_009176605.1 Armadillidium nasatum
AATTCTGGAGCTGGAGTTCTGGAACTGAAGTTCTGGAGCTGAAGTTCTGGAGTTGGAATCAAAATCTGAAATTTTATGTCACAGGAAGTCAAAATCATGGGTGTAACTTGTGTAAATTTTTTATTATTATATTATCAATTTATTTAAATCCTTCACACAAATTATTTTAAGTTAAGATTGTTTAGTCCTCTTTCTAAATTGAATCTAAATCATTTTATCTCCAAATCCACCATTATCATTTGTTATCTTGTCTGTTATCTTATCTATCCCTGATATTATTAAATTCTCATTGCAGCCTACCAATAATTCAAGGCGGAACTTTCACATTTATGGTTCCAACCATTGCCATTATCCACAACATCATTTCCCAGCTGTGAAAGGTACGATTTTGGTAATCTCACCCAAACTGAAAAGGATGAAGTTTGGATGCCGAGGATGAGGGAAATTCAAGGAGCCATTATTGTTTCTTCTTTGTTTCAAGTGATCATTGGTTGTACGGGTAATGAAAGTTTTTTTTCGAGATTGTTAATGAGAAAGAATTTGCTCAATATATGGAGTAATTTTTTGTAGTTAAAAGAATATTTAAATTTACAAGGAGAAAATCAGTAAATTATCAGAATTAAAAAAAATAATTAAATAAAATTCTGTTATTAGTGAAACTAAATCTAAAAATAAATCATTACTTACTCAAATTAAATCTAAAGAATTAAATCATAACTTATATTAATTGTACAATTATAATCGTCTAAAGGAGTGGTTGGCTTTGTTCTCAACTGGATTTCGCCCTTGGCAGTTGTTCCAACAATATCGTTAGTTGGTTTGTCACTTGTCAAAACAGCAGCTGACAAGGCATCAAGTCAGTGGGGAATTGCGTTATTGTAAGTTGAAGTTTTTGGAAGTATTGAACACAAACTGATTTAAATTTGAATAATAAAAAATATTTCTTCGCAACTTAAAATTTCAGAACTTCGGTAATGATGGTTTTATTTTCTCAACACCTTTCAAAATTTGAGATTCCGATTCCAAGTTGCTCGAAACGGGGGTTTAAGTGGAAAAAATTTCAGATTTTTTCATTCTTTCCGGTAAAAATACTACTAATTCTACTACTAATATTACTACTACTATTACTACTACTACTACTACTAATAATAATAATAGTAATAATAATGATAATAATAATAATAATAATAATAATAATAATAATAATAATAATAATAATAATAATAATAATAATAATAATAATAATAATAATAATGATAATACGATAAAGGTGCAGAAAATTCAATTTTATATAAAACTTTAGAGTAGGTTTATTAATTATTATTATTATTATTATTATTATTATTATTATTATTATTATTATTATTATTATTATTATTATTATTATTATTATTATTATTATTATTATTATTATTATTATTATTATTATTATTATTATTATTATTATTATTATTATTATTATTATTATTATTATTTTATTATTATTATTATTATTATTATTATTATTATTATTATTATTATTATTATTATTATTATTATTATTATATTATTATTATTATTATTATTATTATTATTATTATTATTATTATTATATATTATTATTATTATTATTATTATTATTATTATTATTATTATTATTATTATTATTATTATTATTATTATTATTATTATTATTATTATTTATTATTATTATTATTATTATTATTATTATTATTATTTTCATTATTATTATTATTATTATTATTATTAGGTCATTTTGGCGATTTTTATATCCTGGGCATTTTGCGGAATTCTAACTGCATCTGGAGCGCTCCCTTCCAATTCTGAGGCCAGAACTGATATTAATTTTGCCTTAATTCAAAGAAGTCCTTGGTTCTATATTCCGTACCCCTTCCAGTGGGGTATTCCTTCGGTAACTGTTTCAGGAGTCTTTGGAATGCTAGCCGGAGTAATCCCTTCTATGATTGAAAGCGTAGGAGATTACTACGCTTGCGCCAGACTTTCAGGTGAGAAACGAAGAGTGAAATACACCTGTGGTTTAAATTAAGTTGCAAGACTTTCTTAATTATAAAAGGAACTGAACTGAAATTTATTTTGTTTCCCATAGTTGGTCTCAAGCCCATTTCATCCTTTTAATTCCATTTGTATCATTAATTAATTTTTAACTAAGAATAAATGATTCTTTATTCACTCAAACAAAAATAATAACAATTGCTTAAAAAGATCGATCATTTCAATAATTTCTTTTAAGGTGTTAAACCACCACCGAAACACGCTATGAACAGAGGCATTTGCATAGAAGGCATTGGGTGTATCATCACAGGCATTTTGGGAACAGGAAATGGAACAACATCTTATTCCGAAAACATTGGTGCTATACGTGTTACAAGGGTCAGTAAAGTCTATTTCACTTTGGGTCTAAAGAGAAGTTATGAAGTGATTAAAGTCCACAAATATTTATACTTTATCTATTCTTATAAAACTGTAATATTAATATACTAACTTTTTGAAATTATGACAGCACATGCAGATATTTCCTTATCTAAGAGCAAGTTATTTAGAGGTGAGGCTGCTCAAAAGTTATATACCAATATTAGTTTGTTTTGCAGGTAGCTAGTCGAAGAGTGATTCAAGTTGCTGGTTTGCTTTTGATATTTTGTGGAATGTTTGGAAAATTCGGAGCTTTTTTTGGAACACTGCCTAATCCTGTAATTGGAGGTGTGTTTATGATAGTGTTTAGCATCATTACAGCAGTTGGCTTATCGAATCTTCAGGCAGTTGATCTGAATTCATCAAGAAACTTGTTCGTTTTGGGAATTTCTCTTTTCTTCGGTTTAGCTATTCCTGAAGTTAGTAAATAAGTAATACATTACAAGTAGTAATTACACTGCAAAAATTGTCCTAACGAATCGTTGGGACAAGTGGCAAAAATGTCACAGTAAAATTTTCAATAGAGAAAAAGACATGTTAAGGAATAGAAAGTCGCTTCACCGATTTAATTTCTAATAAGAAAAATAACTGAAAAAATTTGTTGTGACATTTCTGCCACTTGTCCCAACGATTCGTTGGGACAATTTTTGCATTGTAGTTTCAAAATCATTATTCATATATCTCTAATGTTTCGCATTATTATACTCACTAAAAATAAAAAGATCAATTCGTAAATATAGAATTTTATTCGAATATTTGCTGACTAATAATATAATTGCAGTGGGTGGGTAACAATTCCGAACTTATCAAGACAGGATCAGAAATTGTTGATCAATTGATTATTGTGTTACTGCGGACACATATGTTCGTTGGAGGAGCTCTTGGACTCATTCTTGATAATTCTATTCCAGGTCAGATAATAATAATAATAATTCCAGATATCAATTAAATTTGATCTCATTTTATAATTTTTTTTTTTTGGGGGGGAAGAAAATAATTATATCACAAAATCTAATTTAGATTTGATAAAAATTTAAAAGAGAAATATTGATTTATTTTATTTGATTTTATTTTATTTTATTTTATTTTATTTGATCTCATTTTATAAATATTTTTTTTTTGTGGGGGGGGAGAGAGAAAATAATTATATAACAAAATCTTATTTCGATTTGATAATAATTAAAAATAGAAACTTTGATTTATTTGTAAATTAATAATATTGTGATTAATCTTGAAAATAAAAAAATATTTTCATCATAAATTATAACATTTTTATCCGGTAATTTTCTAATATTTGCATAATTAATTTTGCAATTTTTTTCCTACATAATCACTGAATTAATCTTGCATTAATATTTTAATATTTAATAATTTAATAATTTTAATATTTTTTATTTATTATTATCATTGATGTTTCTAGTTATTAATTTTTAAGTCTGTAATTTCTTTTTTAATTAACAATTTTTCATCCAACCTATAAAACTCATTAATCTCATTTTACAAATTGCTTTTCGTTTTACGGTGCTGCTTTCATCAAGCAAAAATTACAAGCTTAAATTTGATTTTGTAAAATAAAAGTTTGACTAATTGTTTCTCGGTATTAATCCAAAAGGAAAGTATTCCTCAAATATTCCAAAATATTCTTCAAATATTCCAAAATATTCCTCAAATATTCCAAAATATTCCAAATATTCCAAATATTCCTCAAATATTCCTCAAATATTCCAAAATATTCTTCAAATATTCCAAATATTCCAAAATATTCCTCAAATATTCCAAAATATTCCTCAAATATTTCAAAAACATGTTATGGAGGTATTTCCTTCTTCAGGGACTGAAGAGGAAAGAGGAGTAACCAAATGGAAAAGACAAGTTACAGCTTCTGACGAGGAAGAAGGACTGGAAGATTCTTCTTACGATCTTCCTTTCGGAATGTCTTTATTGAAAAGGTGATTTTTATTTTGCTTTAATTTTAATAATTGTTATATAAAAAAAATATTCTAATAATAATAATAATTTCAGAGTGACGTGGTGCTCCCATGTTCCTTTTTCACCAACTTACAGAACTGATAAAAAGGATCAAGTCTGAAAGTTTTAATGTGGTAAAGCGACAACTAGTTTTACAGCATCTGTTGCATTGTCGTTGGAGATTTAGAATACAACGAAATCTCGATTAAAATTTGCAACTCTGTTTTTATAAATGTGCTTTTAAGTGCTATTTGAATACTACCTTGTAGTATTTTGTATAGTGAATGTAATATTCAGTGTTATGAAGATTTTAATGTTCCCAATCATGGTCATGACAGGCATGAGACCAAGCTTTTCATGCCAAAGCTCTTATACCATACATGGAAGGTTTCACTACAAGCGAATCATTACAGAGTTGTCATTACATATTTTGTAGGCAGTAGGGATGGAGTGAAGTATCGGTATCGGTATCGGCAAGTATCGGTATATTTTCCGATACGGTATCGGTATCGAACTTTTCAGTATCGGTATCGGTATCGGCAAATTTTTTGGATAAGAGTAAAGTATCGGTATCGGTAAAAATTTTGGTATCGCTCCATCCCTAGTAGGCAGTATATAATGTTACTCGACAGAATTCATTCAAAGTTAAGCCTGGAAAAATCTAACAAATTTGTTCTCTTATACCTTGCATGAATATTGAATAACCTTAATTTTTGATATAAGTACCCTGCACACGAATGTTTTTAGTCTGAACAGTCCAACTCCCAATCTCGGCTTCATGTCTGGCCTGACCATGTAAAAGAATCCTAATGATACTTGAAGGAAAATTTGTTAAAGACAAAATTTTAAGGAAATTTCTTGTAAAACTCTAAATATATCAGACAGTTTCCTTTACTTTTTTCCTTTTACCAATATGGTGAAGTTATTTTATTTATAAAATATATAATTTTTTTGAGTTCTTTATATAAATATAATAGAATAAATATTTTTACATAAATTTAAATCGAATTAGTGAATTAGCGTTTTCGTTAACTTTAAAAATTGTTAGCGAAACTATTGGTTTCCCCTAAGGTTACTTCCTCTAACTTTAAATCTGGTAAATCTAGAATCCTTGGAGGCAGCCCTGAAGAGGAAGACTATTACTAGCAATGAGGATGAAGTAGACGACTTCTTCCGAAGTATCACTCAGTCCAGAAAAGCAAAAGCCAGAGATCACTGAACTTCAAAGGATCGAATTTGATGAAGACCTGATTGGAAGTTGGTTCAAAGGAAATTCTGACTGACCCCGTATTTTTAAATGAACAGATGTTGATTGACCTGTTCTTTCAAATACAACGCAAGAATTTCACCCATTGCTGCTGTTGAGCGCCAACTCCAATGTAATCAAATCTAGGAAGAAATGAGCATCGCAGTGAACAAGTCTGGAGTAACCAATTTTTAGACCCAAAAGACTCTTTCCTAGATGTCAACTTCGAGAGGATGATATTTCTGAAGATCAACAATCACCAAATCAAAGTGATAGAGAAGGTGTACGTGGCCAAGCAAATCATTTTTCTTCTGAAATTCAATTTCTTAATTTGTTTGATAAGTTTAATTTTTTACACTATATATTAACTATAATGAACATAAATTAATGTTTTCATTTGCGTACTTATGTATGAAATATGACATGCAGTGGCTTTTAACTTAGGCACAGAACTTTCTTAACATATATTAAAATTGTCACTCTTCTGAAGATTTTAACTTTTAGCGTTAGCTTCAGCTAAAATAGTTAACTGTTTTAAGAGTAGCGAAATTAACTTTTGATTTAGTGGCTTAGGGATTAATGTAGATAACTTTTCGATTAGCTGTGCAGACACCTGCTTATTCCTAATTATTAGCGAAATATGATTAATGAAACAAAGCATGTAAGTCCTTATAAATTCATACCCCTTTATTTTTATTATTAAGGTAATTTATATTACTGAAGATTTGACGATTCAAATGCTCCCTACTTGAAATTTTAAAGTTCTAATTTCTTCCCACAAGGTCAGAGGTTCTTCTTCTATAATAAGAAGGGCCAGAAATAGTTGATCTCTAGCATTAAATTTTCAATAGCATTTCCAAAAAAATATCTTGCTAGGGCTATTATCCACATATATGAACAATTCTTGACGTTGTGTTTACTCAAATAGCCCTTCAGGAGCCTTCCTTAATGTAAATTTGTGTATTTGCACTCTTTGGGTTCTTGTTTGGTTCAAGGAAGGCTTTACGTCAGTAAAACTTTGGAGAAATCTTTCCTTCAGTGATGTTAAATTTCATAAAGTTGGGAGGGGTCAAGAAACCAGGGGTAAATTAAAGGACGACATTTCCCCATATGTATGGCGTTTAGGAGTGATCAATTCACAGAATATTGGGAAAATAGATGAAGCGAGTGTCTTCCAGACTTTATTAGTAAAATAGTAAAGATTGAGCATAGCGGTTAAGTCTAGGGTCAGAGAGTTGGACAGAAAAAGTATAAAAACGTGTTGAAAGATGTATCGCACTTTCTTTTCAATGGAGAAGGTATGCAACTGGAGAATAGGTAGGAGAAAAATTGAGCTTTGAATATTAAAAACAATTATGTTTCTTTTACTCCATTATGCAAAAATTAAGAAATATCAAAGGGCAGTTGCTCCAAAAAAAAAACTTCCTAGCACCAAGTAATTTCGGCTTAGTAATTTCGGCTATTTTGTTAAAGGGAAATGAGAGATAAAGTCATTAAAATAAGAACTTTCCCAAATTTTAATTTGCATATTTCCGTATACTTCATATTAAATTATTAAGAAAACTTTATATTTATATAAAAAAATTATAAATACAGACGTATCAGATTGTCCGCGAAGTTAGCGACGGATTTTTTTGCGATATTTTTATCGCCTAAAAAGTGGCAATTTTTACACCCAAAGTACAGACTGTAAATTGCAAAAGAAAATAATAATAACAATCATAAAAATCTCAATTAACCTAATAATAATAATATATTAATTTTTAATAATAATAATATAATAATAATAATAATAATAATAATAATAATAATAATAATAATAATAATAATAATAATAATAATAATAATAATAATAA
>SEYY01002474.1:20000-25000 GCA_009176605.1 Armadillidium nasatum
TATTGTTAATAAATATAAACTAACATGAGAGAAAAGTTCAGAAATTCGCAGTTAGAAAATACACGAATTTTTTCGAATCATTTTAGTTGAAGCAAAAAAATAAATAAATAAATAAAAAATTCTGTTCATCGAAAATTCTCGAAGGAAAAACATTACCGACTCATCTAGAAAAAGTCAGTCAGTCATCTCATGCAGTAGTATGCAATGAACATTATTATTATTATTATTATTATTATTATTATTATTATTATTATTATTATTATTATTATTATTGCTATTGAACGTTACTGTTCAACAATTTATTTTATTTTTATTATTTCTAACATTAAATATTTGCGGTTAATAATATTATTATTATTTTCAAATTACCCATAGCTCAAGCAAAGAAGAAGAAGAAAAAAAAAAAACAAGACTATTTGACTGAATATCTTTCGTATAGTTTTATTACATCACCAGAGAATATCACAAAACCAATGAGTCTTAAATGCATAACTATGCTGTCTAATGATAGCATAAAGCCAAGTAAACTTCGTCACCATTTATAGACAAGACAGCGAAAAGAAAAATAAATCAGTGGATTATTTCCAAAAAACTACGAGACCACTTGTATCCGGGGTTTAGTAAACAAGGAAGTAATAAAGATAGCAGTTTATTTTTATCATATGATATCAGCAAAATAATTGCAAAATCTGGAAAGCAACATAGCATTGGTGAAACTTTCATCTTTCCATCGATATCAGTTGTAATTTCCACAATGTTTAAACAAAAAATTACCGATAACCTCCCTTTGAGCAAAGAACACAATATTTAGACGCATTGCTGAAATGTCAGAAAATATAGAAAATCAACTTAATACTAACTTACGAGTGAAACGGTTTGCAATTCAACTTTGATGTGTATTAGAACACTTTTATTGGCTTATGTAAGATGTATGGATGATGATGAACTCAGAGAGGAAATGCTTTTCGCAAGATTCCTCAAAACAGATACTAAAGGTGAAACAATTTTAATGGAAGTCCGGTCTTATTTTAGAAAAAAAAAAATTCCACTTTATATTTATCGACGTGCTACTTACTGATGGCGTCTTCCAGGGTCGGTAGGTGGTACAGAGGGTTTATCACTCACTTAAAAAATGCATTGCCAAAAGTATTTTGCATACATTTCGTGATTAACTGCCATCATCTGGTGGCAAAGATATAGAGTGGACGTCTTCATGAAGCCTTAACTCTTGTAATAAAAAATATTAACCTCGTTTAAGGCTAATGCTCTTCAAGATCGTCTCTTTCGCAAATTTTGTGATGAAAATGAAGAAGGATTTGATCGTCTTGTATTGTATACAGCAGTGCGATGGTTGTCTAAAGGCAATTGTATTCGTCGCTTCGTCGTACTTTGGGACAGTATTGTATCATTTCTAAACGAAAAGGAGATTTGGAAAACAGTTGGTTATATTTTACCTCTCAGATGTGTTTGAAAACAGAATTCTCTTAATAATCTGCTGCAAGGACATACTTGTGATTTAATACGAGTATCTAGCAAAGAAGCCTTTAATGCATTCTAGGAAAACTCAATTGTACGGTCTTAATATCTCACACCGTGTGTTTGACCAGTTTCAAAACCTTGTTTCAGTTAACAGTGATGTAAAAGATGATGATTGTGATATGTAAGCTGATCATTTAAAAAAATTGATGAAGAGATGCAAGTTCGGTTCAAGGATCTACTAGAACTTTGCTGGTCGGGGCGGGAAACGTGAGCGGTTTCTCCTTGGGCCTAGCTCCGAATGACTCAGCTGTTAAAATGAGTACATTAGTGAAGTGCTCTTGTCACTAATGGAAAAAAAACCTTCGGCATCCCCGATATGCCTGTCCCAACCACCGGTATCCGCCGTGGTGCCTTAAAACCCAAGAATTTTCCTCAAAAGATCCCACTGACAGGACGTAAGTCCTTCCTGGGGGGATGAAGATTATTATTTATTTATCGAACTTTATCACTGACCTGGAATTGAATTATCCAAAATGAGCCCAAGAGCGCCTCCTACAAACATCTGCGTCCTCAGCAGGACAATTATCAGCTGATCAGCTATAACTGAGCCTGTTTGAATAAGGTCTGAATTCTTCTCTACCCACTAAAATGAAAATGGAATTAGAGTAAATTACTTAACTAATTTATTGCTTTTCATGCAATATATATATATATATATATATATATATATATATATATATATATATATATATATATATATATATATATATATATATATATATATATATATTCCTGATTGGAAATCAGAAAATAGATTAGTATTAACGATAGCAATGTGAATTGTGTGGCAATTTCCCAGCAAACCAGTTCTGCTAATCTGAAAGACCTTTAATATATGCTAAAAAAATAGTTTCAAAACACTTTTTATTAAGTTTTATGAATTATTTTTTATATATTGCCCTACCTCGGGAACAGATAGACCAAAAAATAGAGAAATTCCCAATACGAACAAATTTCTTGATGAATTTAGATCAACGGATTGAAGATTTGACAAACCAACGGCTGCAATGATTCCAAACATTACCATGAAAATCCCTCCAACAACTGGATCAGGCAAAGTTCCTAAAAAGGCTCCAAACTTTGCGAAAACTCCGCAGACGATCATGAATATGGAAGCCACTTGAATCACTCTTCTACTTGCAACCTACAGATGAATGTTTAAAATTTTTTTAGCAATTTTAAAATTAAAGTTTGAACTTTCTAAGAAGATTACTTTAACTTCAAATTCAAATGACACGAATTTTTAATTATTCGAATTGAACATAAAATATAAATAAAGGAAAAAAATGGATAATATTATTATAATAAGAAGTAAGCTTTAATAAATTGTATAGTACTTAATTCTCTATTTACATCAACTCAACTTTCTTGTGGTTATTCTATACATTATTTAAAAAGTACAAAATTCTTACTCTTGTAACTCGTAGTGCACCGATATTTTCCGAGAATGACGTTGTACCATTTCCTGTACCCAACATAGCAGCGATAATGCACCCTATACCTTCTGTTGCAATACCTCTATTAATAGCGTGTTTAGGCGGTGGTTGTACACCTTTTAAAGAATATCAAAATCATTAGTAAATAACATACCTACTCAAGAAGACAGCTAAAATTTGTAAAAAAATAAAAATAAACTGGCTAACGATTAGGATACATTTACATTCCTACATCCTTAGAGAAAATGTCTACCGTGGCTCGAACGGTAGGGTGATTGACTCACGTGTTTGGGGGCGCCGGTTCGATCCCACTTCGGGATCCTAGGTATATACTACCTAGAAAGTTCCTCTCCTCGAATAGGGCAATGCCCTTGAGATGTGAACTTAAAAAAAAAAAAAAAAAAAAAAAAAAGTATACAGTTTAACTGTAATTTTTAACATTTAATTAAATAAAAATATAGTTATTACCAGAGAGTCTTGCGCATGCGTAATAATCTCCGATACTTTCGATCATGGATGAGATTACTCCTGCAAGCATCCCAAAGACACCGGACACAGAGACTGTGGGACGACCCCATTGAAAAGGGTACGGAACGTAAACCCAAGGACTTTCGTTAATTATTTTCATAGTTGTGTCAGTTCTGGCTTCTGATGTTGAAGAAAGAGCTCCAGAAACTGTTAAAATTGCACAAAAACCCCATGATATGAAAATAGCTAGTATCACCTGTTAAAGCAATATATATATATATATATATATATATATATATATATATATATATATATATATATATATATATATATATATATATATATATATATATATATATATATATATATATATATATATAATATATATATATATAATATAAAAAACCGTGGAATCATTATAATAAAACTAGGAATCGAACCCGGGTAAAAGATGGAAGTCCGTTGTGTTGACTTACTCCACTATGGTTCAAAATAAATATCCAGAAAATATAACATATTTAGCAGTATGAAATATTATATATTATATATTATATATATATATATATATATATATATACTATATATATATATATATATATATATAATATATATATATATATATATTAACTATATATATTCCATTTCACTTCCATTTCAATACTTCTACTACTAACTACCACTGCTAAAAAATAATAATAATAATAATAATAATAATAATAATAATAATAATAATAATAATAATAATAATAATAATAATAACCGGAAAGAATGAGAAAATGCAAAATTTTTTCCATTTGAGCTTCCATTGAGAGAAATATGGCAGAGGAATTCCAACGTTGGCAAAGTGTTGGGAAAAAACGACCAACATCACTGACGTTCTGTAATTTAAATAAATTAAAAAATTAAATAATTAAATTTCCTGCTTATTAGTATCGGAAAGGATGCATGGTTCGTCTCTCTCTTGTCATTCAAAATATAAACTGGAAATGTAATGTATATTGAAGAAAAATAATAAAAATGGGTCGGAAAAATCAAATTCGCTAAATTAAAATGCACTTAAAGGTAATAAAAATAGATTTCGAACATCATAAAGCTTTGGTTTTCGTGGAAGAAATTGGGCGGAGGAAGATAATCGGAAAATCTATCGATACTAATATAGGAATATATCTAAATCTAACAAGCTAGTTCTACTTAATCTAATCTTGCCTTAAAGGGTAAATGTACTCTAACGGCCAGCAAATAGGTATAACCTAAATTAAAAATAAGAAAATAAATAAAAAGTTACTAAAATGTACTTTTTCAAATATCTAGCAACAACGCTTTGAAATATCGACATGCTAATATCGATAATTATTGCGATGTCGTTCTTTGCCTATATTGCTTTAAGGAGTAGGCACGTTCGGTGTAGTCGGCCTAATTACTATCATTTTTTAATAGGATTTTTAGTACTTTAATTATTTTTAAATTTATTGAATTTGATTCTCCGGACCCAATTTTTATTAGGATTTTCTTCAATATACAATATGTTTCCGGTTTATATTCTGAATAACTACTAAA
>SEYY01002475.1:0-18077 GCA_009176605.1 Armadillidium nasatum
ATATATTATATATATATAAATATATATATCGAGGGGCAATTTGATATTTTTTAAATATAGATATTTTTTTATATATCGGCATTCCTAGTTTAAGTATTAACTTTTATTTAACATAAATAGTAATAAAATTTGGCTGATTAAATAAGAAACTGAAATATAAACCCAAAATTGTTTTTAAAGAAAAATGACGAAGGGCAAATTGGTAAGCCCTATTTTCAAAAAACTTCCGCAAAAGCGCAAATTATTTATATAAGCGCAAATTTGCGCTTTTGCGCTCTTAAAAAAGTTGTTAAGCGCAAAATGCAAAAGCGCACATTTTCGAAATTTAGCGCAAAACGCAAAAGCGCAAAAAAAATTTAAAGCGCAAATTGCGCTTTTGTGCTTTTGCGCTTTATTTTGCGCTTATACCCTCCTCTGATATATATATATATATATATATATATATATATATATATATATATATATATATATATATATATATATATATATATATATTTTTTTTTTTTTTTTTTTAATTTTAATAATAAAATAATAATAATAATAATAATAATAATAATAATAATAATAATAATAATAATAATAATAATAATAATAATAATAATAATGCAGATAATGTTAACAATAATTTTAATAAAGCAATAATGGCTACTTACCTGGAGAAAGTCTTGTTTTAAGAGGTAATACAGGTATTCCTAAGGAAATAGTTCCCAAAAGTATTGGAACGTACTGGAGGCAATTTGGAGACATAATCGTGACGGGGTCTTGAAGGTCTAAATCTAAACTTTTGAGAAATCCACTCCAGTTTTTTATTTGGTCCAAGAGTTCAGAATATGTGTAAGTCACTCCTGATTCAGAACATTCCTAAGAAATTTAATTAATAATAATAATAATAATAATAATAATAATAATAATAATAATAATAATAATAATAATAATAATAATAATAATAATAAAAATAATAATAATAATTTTCAATCTTTAATCTTTATTTATTTTTTCAGTTACAAATACACATAGACAAACATCGTGTACTTAACATGCATTGTTACAAAACTGAAATGTCCTTCTGGGGAGACGAATTGGTCATTTGAGTCCATTAAAATTATACATAAGAACATGTATAATATAATTATCCAATAATACAAATTTTGAATATTGTAAATTTTATAATACATTATAGTCATATTTCTAATGATTTCATTAAAAAATAATAAGGATAAATATAAATGTATATATTAAAAAATACTAAAATAACTGTAAACTAATAATTATTACAATGATAAGGAAAATAATAATTCTTATTAAAATAATAATAATAATAATAATTGCAATTTTTCAATTTTAAAATTTTATTCAGAGTCATAATTACAGATGATACAGTTTTTTAGTAGGTTCTAATCTACTAGATGCAATATTAATAATTAGTTAGTTGTACAATGCTCCGAAAAGGGGCTACTAAGGAGATACACATTGGTTTCCATTGAAACCCAAAGTTTAGTTGATAAATAGTTCATCAATACATATTAATAATCATTAATATACAAGTATGATGCATAAAATATAATGAGCAATAATAAATATAGTAATAGAAAATAATAATAATAATAATAATAATAATAATTGTTAATTCTTTTTCCCAGTAACTAAAGCTAGACCCGGCGTGACGTTACTAGGAAGAGAAGAATAACAATTTCCTCCTTTAATATAATAGTCTGTTAGCAAATTTCACTACAAACTTGATTACTTATTATATTGAGGAGCCAGTAAAAAAGGGGTGTGATTGGGGTAAATAAATTTGTTTCTAGAAAATTAAAAATTAGATGAATTGACTTTATCTAAGAAATTATTCTAGGAATTTTTATTAGAACTTAGAAATTATTCTAAGAATTTTGTTGATTCTATAAAAATGAAAATTTATATAGTAAACTTTAGATTTTTAGAACCTGGAACCTGTTCCAGGAATTTAAAATATTCTAGAATAAAGATTTGTCTAGAAATTGGAGTGACTTCAGAAAAATGTAATTTCTCTAAAGATAAAAATGAAATTTGAATACAAAAATGCAAATTCCATATATAAATAAAATTAAGGAAATTTGCAAGAAAAAAATATATATATATATATATATATATATATATATATATATATATATATATATATATATATATATATATATATATATATATATATATATATATATATGATACAAATACTCAAGTTTAGTCCGGATTCGTTGAGAAACTCCAGAGTGAAATAGCTTCGTTAGCCTATCAAAACGATGATGAAGATGAAATTCTTTGTAATCCAAAAACAATGTATTAAATAGTAATATTAATAGATGATTTAATGCTAATCAATATCTATGACTTCCAATTAAGGTAAGTATGAAGTAATTTAAACAGTAAGTACAATATGCAACAGTTTTATAATAACACTTTTGCAACACTTCATCACAAAACGTCTCGATGTAAACTGTGTAAGCACGAATATTCTCGATTGTTTTATAAGAGGGGGCTTTCAACGTTTGAAAGTAGAAGATATTCGAAAACAATCGTTTTTAAACATTCTCTTAAAGTTTTCATTGAAGTTTCTTTGAATTAATCAAACAAATTTTTATTAGATATGGAAATTGTTATAAAACATTCCGATAAATAAAAACAAATTGAAATGTGTTAAGAAGATAGTGCAAATTTATATATTAAATAAGAAAAATTATAATTAGAATATAAGAAGGCGAAAGACGACAACTACTCATTTGAGAGATCGCGCCATTTTCTAGTTTATTCTATAGTTATTATTCAATTAAATTTATATGAAGGTAATTAAAATACCTTACAATAAAATTTGATAATCAAAATGCTCTATAGGAAATATAAAACATTCTGACAAAGTTTCAAAACAATTGACATAGTAGTTTCTGAAATATAAAGGTTTTAATATGAAAAAAGGCTTACCTTTTTCAATTAGAATTTTGGGCATAATTAATAACTGAATTAAGCTAAATCATTGGACTTGACAAACTATAGAGTGTCAAGAACAAAGTAAAATAATAAAAAGAACAATAAAATATTACTAAATTGAGAAATCTAGATCCGAAAGGATACATGCAAATTAGAAAGAAATTTTCAGAGGGTATATATATATATATATATATATATATATATATATATATATATATATATATATATATATATATATATATATATATATATATATATATATATATATATACTTCTGAATTAGGGGGTGAAATTCCCTCAAGTCACCCATTCGCGTTTTTATGAGTCAAAGCGAACAGAACCTGGTTGGAATTTGACAAAATTCGCAACAATAATAATAATAATAATAATAATAATAATAATAATAATAATAAAAGCTAGTAACAATAATACCAAAAATAATATCAATTAATAGTAATAGTGATAGTAGCTAATAATGGTAATAATAATGAATTTTAACGACAACAAAAATAAAAGCAATGAAAAGGATATCAATAAGAATGATAATAATAATAATAATAATAATAATAATAATAATAATAATAATAATAATAATAATAATAATGATAATAATAATAATAATAACAATAATAATAAGAATAATAATAATAATAATTATAATAGATACCATCTCCAGCATTAATACTAGAAAATAGCATAGCATTTATTTCTATTTGTGTATGATGTTGCTAGGGTTTTGCAGCATTTATAATAACAATATTAATAGAAACAATAATAATAAAAATAATTACAATAATAATAAGAACATTAATAATAATGGAAGTAATAATAATAATAATAATAATAATAATAATAATAATAATAATAATAATAATAATAATAATAATAATAATATTAATAATAATAGTAAATATTAATAAAAATAATAAATAAAAATAATTATAAAAATAATAAAATAAAATAGAAAATAAAATAATAATAATTATAATAATAATTAAAATAATAATAATAACTAATAATAAATTCAATAATAAGAAAAATAGTAATGATAGCATTTATAATATTATGAATCGTGATAATACCGAAAATCGGAACAATAATAGTAACGACAAAATTTGTGATTTTGAGTAAGTAGCGAAATAAGTGGTTAGATTTTCTGTATTTTGAAATCATGTGATTTTTGACATGTTTACGAAATGTGGGAAGTGTTGTTAATTCTTGTATGTGTTTTGAAAGTTAATTTCATTATTTAATGCCATTGTACGATATAGCTCTCCGAGATTTGTTAAGTGCGAGCTTTGTTTTACTTGGCGTATGTGAGTTTGTGCCACGCAAATGTGATCTTCTTACATTTTGGTTATTCATTATAAAAATTTGTCAGGAACTCTTTTGACATTCCATTTATGACTTTGTAAATGTGGATAGTCATTATGAGAGTGAATATATCATCAAGTTTGAGTACGGATAATTTTTTTGAAAAGTGGACTTGTATGTTCATAGTAATTGCGTTATCCAGATAATATATGAATTATTTTTTCATGTTGTTATTAAGGGTTGTATCAGGTATATAGTTTCACATCTCCATACTGGTAAATTATAGGATAGGTGTGGATGAACAATGCTGTGAAATAGGATTTTTAGTACATATTTTGGAATAAAGTTTTTATCTTTAGGAATGCATTGGTACCATATGCAAGTTTGCTAATAAGGCTATTGTGTTTTCTGAAGGAAAGTTTCTCTTCGAAAATAACAATAATAATAATAATAATAATAACAAGCACATATGCGTATCCCGTAGGGCTACGCATATGAGCTTGTTATTATTATTATTATTATTATTATTATTATTATTATTATTATTATTATTATTATTATTATTATTATTATTATTATTTATTATTATTATTATTGTTATTTTCGAAGAGAAACTTTCCTTCAGAAAACACAATAGCCTTATTAGCAAACTTGCATATGGTACCAATGCATTCCTAAAGATAAAAACTTTATTCCAAAATATGTACTAAAAAACCTATTTCACAGCATTGTTCACCCACACCTATCCTATAATTTATATATAATGCATTGGTACCATATGCAAGTTTGCTAATAAGGCTATTGTGTTTTCTGAAGGAAAATTTCTCTTCGAAAATAACAATAATAATAATAATAATAATAATAATAATAATAATAATAATAATAATAATAATAAAATAATAACACATAATAAGAATATAAAATAAAAATAAAAAAAAAAAAAAAAGCTTTATTATTATTATTATTTATTTAAAGAAATTTAATAAAATTATTATTAAAATATTTGGTGAAGCAACACATCTTTCGATACAATATACTTTTCGGCATTTAAATTGAAAATGTAGAAGTAATTTAATTTTATTTAAAGAAATTTAAATATATATATATATATATATATATATATATATATATATATATATATATATATATATATATATATATATATATATATATATATATATATATATATATATATTATATATATATATATATGTATATATATATCTATGTATATATATATATATATATATATATATATATATATATATATATATATATATATATATATATATATATATATATATATATATATATATATATATATATATATATATATATATATATATTGGTGAAGCAACTTAATATAGGTCCGGCCAAAATGCTTACAAACAGAAAATGAACGGAATAATATTAATTAGATATAGATTTTTTTTTTTTTATACTCAACACCATATCCCGCAAGATGCAGGGTGGTGTCGGCTGCAGAAACTTCATATTCCTGCAGCCGTACTTGGGAAGAAAAAAAAACTGGTTTAAAAGGTTCCCAGCCTCTAGAACCAGGCGAAGAATTATTTCTCATTTGTCCTGACTGCGTCGAAATCCCAATCCTTTTCAACCAGAAGTTATCTAGAAGTTTCAATTAAAATTTTATTGCTACACGGATGATTTGATTTAAAATTACTTGAAAAGACCTCTTTCGAAAATTTTGTTGCTCCACTGATGATTTTGATTTAAAATTACTAAAAGACCTCTTTCGAAAATTTTGTTGCTCCTCTTGATAGTTTAAATATTAATTTTGATTCAACTTATTTTAATTCCAAATGTTAAATTCAATAAAATTTTTAAATATTTTCTTTGACTAATAAAATTTTTCAATTACTTGTAAATAACAATCTGGATTCTTGCATTCAATCTATTCTTTTCTTTCTTCAGACGAAAAGATCTTCAACACTTCGTCAGAAGACCCCAGACCACCCTTCCAATCCTCTCTCTGGCTCTTCTCTATTCTTCTTTCCCTGCTGTTTCAAACACGTCCGAGTTCGACGGCAGTAAGATCATAATAAAATAATAATAATAAAAGATAATAATAATAATAATAATAATAATAATAATAATAATAATAATAATAATAATAATAATAATAATAATAATAATAATAATAATAAAAAATAATAATAATAATAATAAAAATAAATAAATAAATAAATAAATTTGTGCAAGTTATGTCGTGAACCTGGAATTTGCTCGTTTTCAAATTTTTTTCATTTATAAAAAACAAAACAAGAAAGGAATTTAATTAAGCAAATTCAATCAATTAAAAAAAATTAAGGTATTAAAAAACCCATTTTAAACTTCATTAAAGTTTTGAAAATAATTGGATAGAAAAAGATAATCGGAAAATATATCGATACTAATATCTAGATCCTAGACCCGGGGTTCCTAACCTTTTTGAGATTGTGAACCCCTTGAGTTCAAACTTTAGGTATGTGAACCCTCGTATAATCATATGTAATGTTCCTAAATTAAATAAAAAAAATTTCCTTGAGGACCCCCCTTAAAACTACTGAGGTTTTTGGGGGCTCCATGTGGATCCAGTTTAGGAAACGCTTTCTAACCTAATCTTGGTAATACATTTCAATGTTGCTAACGTAAAAAAAATGACCCGAATTTTTTGTTTATATATATAAGCGATGAAATTACCCCCAATGGGCTTAACCCACGGAGTAAAAGGATGGGTAAGACCATTCCGTTTCACTCCGTTGCCTTTTGGTTCGTTCTTTTTCTCTTTTCATCTTCTCAGAGGGTCTCTAATGTACCTTTGACTCACATTGGAGTCTCTATACTCCCACAACCTTCACCTTTTTCCCCATGTATCCTTCAAATTTACAAGCACGTACACATACATTACCTTTTTAAAAAATATAACTTTCCCAATGGCGAAACGAAAAACTGCCTCAGAGAAGCTTGAAGGGGCGGCTTCCATCATAGCCCCTCATCCACCCCTACCCCCATCACCACTTGGGAGTTGGTGGCCTCCGTGATGGGGTTGATGCCACCAAGACCTTGTTGCCGACTTGCCATGGTGCACGGTCTTTTTTTTCAATAACTTTTGTAAAATTCGCGGTCTCTTTTCTAATTTCCACTATGTCGAGCACCACCTCTCTTATTCTAGACCTCATCTCTTGTTCCTAACTGAAGCACAGGTGTCCGAGTGCTCAGACAACAAACCCTACTCTGTTTCCTTCTACTGTCTCTATCCTCAATTTTCAGTCAAAGGCGGATGTTGCGCAAATGTGCGCAACGATGTTGTCAGTTCTGGTGACTCTAATTTAGAGTCTTCTGAATTCTCAACTTTATGGCTTAAACTCTCCTGCAACTCTACAACTAAATTCATTTGTTCTCTCTAGTTATCTCCTAATTCTACCGACTATCCAAAATTCTTCGACTATCTTAACTTCAAAATAGAACACATTCTTTCTTCCTCTCATTTCTCCGAAATCATCATTTCAGGTGATTTCAATGTTCACCACTGCCAATGGCTTTCATCTAGCTTTCATGATCCACCTGGTGAACTTGCCTTCAACTTTTCTATCCAGAACAACCTTAAGCAGTTGATGAATCTCCCTACCCGTATCCCTGATCGCCTTGGTGATGAATCAAACATATTTGATCTTTTCCAAACTTCTAATCCTTCCCTTTATTCTGTTAAAGTCTTTTCTCCTTTGGGTTCATAGGATCATCTTCTTATCTCTGTATCCTGTTCTGTCTCTTCAAGTCTTCTCCAAGAACGGAACCCGCCTTCGGCGAGGAGACGTTTTTAGTATTTCGGAGCCACTAACTGGTCTGACTTGCGGTTGCACTTTTCTGATTTCCCAAGGAATGATTACTGTTTTCGTAAGAGGGGTCCCTCGGCATGTGCAGAGCGCATAACCGAGGTGACATTCCATATTCTTTCTTTTCTACTAAATCTAACAAACCATAGTTTAACTCTGCTTGTTCTCGTGCTATCCACCGCAAGGATGTTCCCTTAAGGGATTACCGTTGTCTTTAAACTCCAGAAACTCTCACAACTTTTATTTCATCCCAGACTCGTGCAAAAACTATTCTTCGTGACACTTAAAACTCATTTCTCCGTAGAAAGTGTAATAATCCTTCTGGTTCTTCTTCTTATCACCGTTTCTGCCATTTTGCAAAAAATGTCAACTCTAACTTTGCTTCTTCCTCTTTTCCACCTTTAGTACCTTCCGACGGTACAACTGCCATTTTACCTTCCTCTAAAGCTGATCTCTTCACTCAAACTTTTACCACTAATTCAAACTTAGACGATTCCGGAGCTGTTCGTACTGTTTCGACCCCCTCTAACTCATTTATGTCTAAAATTGTAATTTCTTCTAAAACGTCACTTCTGCTCACTCTGAGCTTAACAATAAGAAGTCGTAAGCTCTTGATGGTATTCCTCCTGTGGTTCTCAAAAATTGCGCTTCCGGGCTCCCACACTTCCTTCGTAAATTATTTCTTCTCTGTCTTTCTACTTCAACCTACACTTCTTGTTGGAAACGTGTGCTCATTCAGCCTGTGCTAAAGAAAGGGGATCCCTCTCAATCTTCTAACTATCGTCCTATTTCTTTAATCTCCGTTCTCTTTTAAACTTTTCGAATCTATCTTTAACAGGAAGATTTGTAAACATCTCAATTCTTCTAATCTTACCCATGATCGCCAATATGGCTTTCGTAAGAAACGCTCTACTGGTGATCTTCTTTCCCTTCTGTGTGACTCTTGGTCTTCAGCTCTTCGGCATTTCGGTGAATCTTTTGCTGTGGCGCTGGACATTTTCGAAAGCTTTCGATAGTGTCTGGCAAAAAGCTTTAATTTCCGAACTTCCCTCTTTCGATTTATATCCTTCTCTTTGTGACCTCCCCTCTAATTTTCTTTCTGGTGGTTCTATAGCAGCTGCTGTAGACGGGGCCCGTTCATCCTTTTAATCTATTAATATTAATGTTCCTCAAGGTTCTGTCCTATCCATAACACTTTTTCTGTTTTTCATTAATGATCTTCCATCTGCTACTTCATCTCCTATCCACTACTATACCGATGATTCCACCCTGCATAAGCTTCTATGAAGTTAGGTGTTCTGAGGCGCCTTCACAATTTCTTCACTCCACCCAAGTTGCTTGCTCTATATAATAAAGTTGTTAGCCTTTGTATGGAGTATGCGTCACACATCTGGGGTGATTTCACTCATTCAGCTCTCCTGGAAAAAGTGGAGTCTAGTGCTTTTCGCCTTATCAACTCTCCTGCTCTCACTAATTCTCTCCAATCTCTTTCTGCCCGTCGAATTGTTGCGTCACTCTCTCTATACCATCGCTATTACAATGGACACTGCTCTTCTGAACTCTCTTGTCGCATACCTCTTCCAATGAGAAGGACTCGTGCGACTCGTCTTTCAACACAGTCTCATCCTTTCTCTGTCCAACTCTCTGACCCCAGAATTAACCGCTATGCTCAATCTTACATGTACTCTACTGGTAAAGTCTGGAACACACTTTCTTCATCTATTTTTCCGACTTCCTATGACTTATGCACCTTCAAACACCGTGTATCAGGTCATGCCGGCGTTTAATTTGACCATGTTCCCGACTTTCCCCCTAACCCTGGTGGAATATTGGTAGGCCTCTGGCCTTTGCTCACCAGAGGTAAAATATAAATATATAATAATATATATATATATATATATATATATATAATATATATATATATATATATATATATATATATATATATATATATTTATTTATTTATTTATTTATTTTTCGTCCCAAGTGATGAAAGTACACCCCATTGGGCTTAACCGCAAAGTGATAGGGTGGCTAGACCATTCCACTTAACTCTGTTGCCCTTTAGTTCGTTTCTTTTTGCGTTTCACCTTCTCAGAGAGTCTCTATTGTACTCTTGTCTCACATTGGAGTGTCTATGATCCCACTTCTCTTTCCTCCGACTCCCTTTCACAAATTTACAAGCGCTTTCTCGTACATTACCTTTAAAATACATCAAAATGGCGAAATATAAAACTGCCTCGGAGATGCTTCGAGGGGCGGCATCCAAAGAATGCCCCTCATCCACCACTTACCCTCACCACTTGGAAGTTAGTGGCCTCCGGTGATGGGACCGGTGCACCAAGATCTCTATACTGACTTGTCCTGGTGCACGGACTTCCTTTTTCCTTAACTTCTTCAGCATTCGTGGTTTATTTTCTAATTTCCACTTTGTCGAATACCACCTCTATTTTTCTAGTCCTCATCTCTTGTTATTAGCCGAAACTCAGGTGTTTGAGTTTACTGACAGCAAACCCTACTCTGTTACCTCCTACTGTCTCTATCTTCAGTTTTCTGCCAAAGGCGGATGTTGCGCATATTCGCGCAACGATGTTGTCTATTCTCGTATCTCTAATTTGGAGTTTTCTGAATTCTCTACTTAATGGCTAAAACTTTTTTGCAACTCTCTAACTAATTTAATCTATTCTGTCTACTTATATCCTAACTCTCCAGACTATTTAAAATTCTTCTACTATGAGGGTGTGCGCGGGCGTGGGTTTTCTATGCACTTCATCAACGTCCGTGACTTATTTTCTAATTTAGCCTCTGTGGAATACCACCTCTCTAGTTCTCGTCCTAACCTTTTGCTATTGTCTGAGCCCCAGATATCAAAGAATTCCTTTTCAAACTTTTTTTAATATATCTAACTATAACTTATTTCATAATTTCCGATCTAAGGGTGGAGTTTGTGACTACGTTAACACAAACACTCAGGTAACACTTCTTGTGAATCTTGAATCTCCTAACTTCGATGTCCTGGGACTTAAAATCTTTCTTCCTACCACTACGATAATCTTGTGTTTCTGCTACTGTTCTCCTAATAGAACATATTTTTCTACTTTTTTTGAATAACTAACCACTTCGTAGGAGACTGTTACATCCTCACATCCAAATATTGAGGTCCTCTATTTAGGGGATTTCAATGTATACAACACTGAATGGTTGGGTTCCTCTCATACTGATCCAGGAGGGGAGGAGGCCGAATCATTCAGCATTCTCAACGATCTGGAGCAACTGATTAAAGAACCAACACACATTCCGGATCGTCCCAACCAATTCTTAAACACTCTTGACTTATGTTTCACTACTAGTCCTTCTCTCTATAAATACGCTGTCTTCGCACCTATTGATAAATCTGACCACCACCTAACTACTCTTAATTTTCAAGCTTTCTCTCCAACTGCTCCACCCTGCCCTAAGCGTATCTTCTGGCACTTTGATCAGGCTGACTGGAAGGCTTTGCGTTACTTCTATGCTAACTATTCTTGGATGGACTGCTTTGTCTCTGAAGACGCGTCAGGCTCTGCTGATAAGGTGGGGGCTGCAATCGTTGATGAGATGAGCAGGTTCATTCCTTCTTCAACTAAATCTTTCTCTCCTCAGAATCCATGGTTCAACCACGCCTGCTCTCTTGCCATTCAGGCTAGAGACATCGCGTATCGAGAGTGGAGAAACTCTCCTTCTCCTATCACTCTTCCTAATTTTCATACTTCTCGGAATCGTTCCAGGGAAATTCTTCGACGAGCAAAGCGGACTTTCACAAAACGAAGGTGTGCTGAGCTTTTAAACTCTCCTACTGATAAATCTTTCTGACCTCTTGCCAAAAACATCTCTAACAACTTCTGTAAATATTCCTTCCCTCCTCTTATTCGCTCTGATGGCTCTGTTGCTAACACTCCTACTGAAAAGGCTAATCTTTTCGGCCTCCTATTCTCCTCTAATTCAACCCTGGATGACTCTGGCAATGCTCCTCCTACTTCTCCTCTCAGAGGTCCCATGCCTTTACCGGTGATTTTTTTTGATCAGGTGCATGGGCTTCTGAAATCCATGAACGTTAGGAAGGCAAGCGGCCCGGATGGCATTCCTCCCCGAGTTTTAAGGGAGTGTGCGTCTGAGCTAACTCCATCCCTCGTTCAACTTTTCTCTCTTTGCCTTAGTACTAGTACTTTTCCTCAGTGTTGGAAGCGCGCATTAGTCCAACCTATTCCGAAAAAAGGTAGCCGCTCTGATCCTTCTAACTAACGCCCTATAGTTGTATTCTGTCTAAGATCTTTGAAACCCTTCTTAACTCTCACTTCTTGGTTCATCTGGAATCTCATTCCCTTCTTTCTGATCATCAGTATGGCTTTCGACGCTCGAGGTCTACTGGTGATATACTTTCCTATCTTACAGATCTATGGTCTTCTGCCCTTAGGGACCATGGGGAGATTTGTGTGGTGGCGCTTGACATATCTAAGGCATTTGACCGGGTATGGCATGCGTCACTGCTTTCCAAGCTCCCCTCCTTTGAGCTTCCTCCTTCTCTTTGCTTACTTATGTCTAGCTTTCTATCTAATCGTTCTATTTCAGCTGTTATTGATGAAGGAACTTCTTCTTCTTCTACTCTATTCTAACTTTTCATTAATGATCTTCTCAGCTGTTCATCTAACCCTATCCATTCAAATGCCGATGACTCAACCCTCCATTCTTCTACTCATTTCAAATCTGCTCCTTCCTTTGCATATAGAGTTGCCTCTCGTCTTCATCTTTCAGATTCCATTCTTGCAGATCTGGATAGAATTTCCCAGTGGGGTCGTCTCAACCTTGTGAAATTCAACTCTTTAAAAACTCAACTTCTAGAAATCTCCCTTTCAAAGACACCTCCTAACTTTCCTATTTCTTTCGATGGTTCCCCCATCTCTCATGTCAGCAATATAAATATCCTTGGTCTTCACATAAACAAAAAATGTTTCGGAAACCTCATATCACAATGGTTGCTAGAGCAGCCTCAAAGAAGCTGGGAGTTCTGTTTAGATTGCGAGAATTTTTTTCTTCCTCGCAGTTACTCCAATTATACAAGGGTCTCATCCACCCTTCTATGGAGTACTGCTCTCATATCTGAGGTATCTCAGGTTTCACCTGTCTTTTAGATAAGGTTAAGTCAAAGGCTAAAAGACTTATAAACTGTTCCGCTCTTTCTAATTCACTTGACTCTTTATCTTTGCGGCGAGACGTTGGTGCCTTGTCTCTTTTCTATAGGTACTACAGCGGCAAGGCAAATTCTCGAGGGAACTATCCACCCGTATACCTCCACCTTTACGTCGTCATCGTAGCACAAGGGGTGCATTGTCTGCACATCAATTTTGCGTGGACATAGGCAACTCCAGGCTTGTTCGCTGAGGTGCCTCCTTCTTTCATGCCGCATCTGTTCTGTGGAATTCTCTCCCATCTTCTGAATTTTCTGCCGAATTTAATATCAATTTCTTTAAATCCCGAGTCTGCGCACACCTAACAAATTTACGTTAGATGGATCCTACAGGGGTTGTTTTAATCTTTAATTATTATTGTTGTTGTTGCTGTTATTATTATTTTTATTCTTCTACTTTATTTTTATTTTTCTGACACCCCCTCCTTAAATAGGGCTATGCCCGTGAGTGGTGGTGATGTGTAAAAAAAAAAAAATCTTAACTCCAAGATAGAACACATTTTAGTTGAAGATTGGCGGTGCTTAGATGGTAAGTGGAGGTAGAAAAATGAAGGCTGTGTTTTGTTCTTTATTTTACACAAAAATAAATGATTCTGGATTTCACAACAAGAAATTAAAAACAGGAAACCTATCTAGTAACTTGTCAGCCTGACTGTGCCAAAGAATTAGGAGGAATTCACTGATGGCTGATGATATTACTGCAGTGTACAGTAGTCCCAGAAGTATCTTCTGATGGCAAGGATTACTCTGAAGGACACTTAGCAGATAATACAAATATTGCTTGAGATGCAATATTAGCGATAATTGCATATAAGCTATAATGGCAAATAATCAATGGTTGTTGTTGGTTTAAACAAAATAACTACTAGCAGCAGCAAGATAATAAGTAAACGGCGTTCACACAATAATAAGCCTAAGTAAGAGTGAGGCGTTCTTCATAGCGTACCTACGTCACGCGTCGAAAAAAGCGGGAACGAAAGTTGGTTCTGATTCTACAGTGTAAATTAATACAGTTGAGCGTGGAGAGCCCTGCTAGCCACAACATTCTTTCTCCTTCTCCTTTTTCCAAAATCATCATTTTAAATGATTTCAAGCTCACCATCACAAATGGCTTTCATCTAGTTCTCATGATCCACCTTGTGAACTAACCATCCAATTTTCTATCGAGAACAACCTTGAGCAGTTGGTGAAGCTCCTTACCCATATCAATGATCGCCTTGGTGATGAGCCCAAAAATAATTGATCTTTTCCTAGCTTCTTATCCTTCTCCTTACAATGTTAAACTCTTTCCTCCTCTGGGTTCATCCGATCACCTTCTTATCTCTGTATCTTGATCTGTCTTTTCAAGTCTTCAACAACAACGGCCCCACTTTCGCGGAGAAGTTTCTGGCATTTTGGTACCACTAACTGGTCTGACTTGTCGTTGTACTTTCCTGATTTTCCATAGATTGATACTGTTTTCGTGGAACGGGTTCCTCTGAGTGTGCTGAGCGCATAACCGAGGTGATTCTCTCTGTCATGGAGGCATAAATTCCATATTCTTTCCCTTCCACTAAACCTAACAAAACTTGATTTAACTCTGATTGTTCTCATGCTATCTGAAGCAGTGATGCTGCCTTCAATGATTACTATTGTCTTTAAACTCCAGAACTCATGCAACTTATATTTAATCCAGGAATCGTGCAAAATCTATTCTCCGTAACACTAAAAACTCATTTTTCCGTGTAAATGCAACAATCTTTCTGGTTTTACTTCCTCACCTCTTTCTGGCATTTTGCGAGAAATGCCAAATTTAACTTTTCTTCTTCCTCTTTTTCTCCTTTGCAATTGAAATGCAAATGCCGTTTTGCCTTCTTCTAAAGCTGAACTCTTCGCTCAAACTTTTACATCTCATTCAACCTTACACGATACCAGAATTGTTCCTGCTCCTTCAACCCCCTCAAACTCATTTATGTCTAAAATTAGAATTTCTTCTAAAGACATCATTTCTTCTCTCTCTCAGATTAACACTAAGAAGGCGTAAAGTCCTGATGGTATGCCTCCTTTGGTTCTCAAAACTTGTGCTTCCGAGCTTGCAATATTCCTTCTTAAGCTATTTCGTCCATGTCTTTATATTTCAACCTTCCTTCTTGCTGGAAACGTGCGCTCATTCAGCCTGTGCCGAACAAAGGGAATCCTTCCCAACCCTTTAATTTCCGTCCCATTTCTTTAACCACCTTTCTTTCTAAAGTTTTCGTATCTATCCTTAACAAGAAGATAATGGAAACATCTCAATTCTTCTAATCTTATCACTGAGAGCCAATTTGGCTTTCGTAAGAAACGCTATACTGATGATCTCCTTTCCCTCCTCTCTAACACTTGGTCTTCCGCTATTCGGCATTTCTGCGAATCTTTTGCTGTCTCACTAGACTCATCAAAAGCTTTCGATAGAGTCTGGCACAAAGCTTTGATTTTTAAAATTCCCTTGTCCGGAATATATCCTTCTCTCTGTGACTTTCTGTCTGATTTCATTCTTTAGCAGCTGTTGTAGAGGCCACTGTTCTTCCTTTAAATCTATTATCAATTAATAGGGGTTTTCCCCAAGAATGTGCCCTCTCTCCAACACTTTTTCTGCTTTTCATTTAAGACCTTCACTCTGTTACTTCATCTCCTGTTCAATCCAATGCTGATAACTTCACCCATCATTACTCTTTTCAATTTGAAAGGCCCCCATCCCAACAGCCCTTAATAGACGCAAGAAAGGTGGCCTTTTAGCAGCTGACCTCTGATCTATTTTACATTTCAAATTGGGGCAAAGAAAACATGGTCGTTTTTAATGCCATCAAAACACAATTCCTCCATCTCTCTACCCAACACAATCTTCCACATAGCTATGATACCTTCTACGAAAATACTCAACTCAAGCCTTCCTTTCTCTTTAATGTTCTTGCTGTTTCTTTTTCTCGTGATCTTTCATGGAAAGATCACAATACCTCTCTTTCTAAATAAGCTTCTAATAGTTTAGGTGTTCTGAGGCGCCTTCAGAATTTCTTCACTTCACTCCAGTTGCTTGCTCTGTATAGTTTGCAATTGTATGGGGTACGCCTCACATCTGGAGTGGTTCCACTCGTACAGCTATTCTTGAGAAGGTGGAGTCTAGGGCTTTTCGTCTTACAAACTTTATGGCTCTCACTAATTCTCTCCAGTCTCTTTCTGCCCGTCGAATTGTTGCTTCACTTTCTTTATACTATATCTATTACAAAGGAACTGCTCTTCTGAATTCTCTCGTGGCATACTTCCTCCATTTAGAAGGGCTTGTGAGATTCGTCTTTGTACTCAGTCTCATCCTCACTCTATCCAACTTTCTAATCCCAGGCTTAATCGCTATACTCAATCTTACATGTACTCTACTGATAAAGTCTGGAACACACTCCTTTCATCTATTTTTCCCAACTTCCGTGATTTACACACCTTCAAACAACGTGTATCAGGTCATGCCGGGCTTAAAATTGACCAGGTTTCTGCCTTTCCTCCTAACTTTGGTGGAAAATTTTGTAGGTCTCTGGTTTTTCCCCACCAGAGGTGAAAGGAAAATATGTATATATATATATATATATATATATATATATATAAATATATATATATATATATATATAATATATATATATATATATATATATATATATATATATATATATATAGAGAGAGAGAGAGAGAGAGAGAGAGAGAGAGAGTGAGAGAATAGACAGAAAGACAGACAGACAGACAGAGAAACATAGAGACAGAGACAGAGACAAAGACAGAGACAAAGACGGAGATAGAGACAGAGACAGAGACAGAGACAGAGAAAGAGAAATACAAAACAAATTTATATAATATTCCACTTGCAGATAAAAATAAATTACTGATGAAAATGATAACTGGACAAAGAATTACAACTTACAATGGCATGTTTCTTCATCCATTTATTTGCGTCTTTAAAAAGTGTGTTCAAGAAGTTTCCTTCTGGCAATGTGAAAGGCACTGCAGGTGATCTTATAATTTTTTCTTCAGACATTTTTAAAATTTCTAAATATTAAATATATATATATATATATATATATATATATATATATATTATATATATATATATATTATTATATATATATATATATATATATATATATATATATATATATATATATATATATATATATATTATATATATATATATATAATATATATATATATATATATATATATATATATATATATATATATATATATATATATATATATATATATATATATATATATATATATATATATATATATATATATATATATATATATATATATATATATATAATATATATATATATATATATATATATATATATATATATATATATATATATATATATATATATATATATATATATATATATATATATATATATATATATATATATATATATATATATATATATATATATATATATATATATATATATATATATATATATATATATATATATATATATATATATATATAATATATATATATATTATATATATATATATATATATATATATATATATATATATATATATATATATATATATATATATATATATATATATATATATATATATATATATATATATATATATATATATATATATATATATAATATATATATATATATATATATATATATATATATATATATATATATATATATATATATATATATATATATATATATATATATATATATATAATATAT